>JUDQ01000369.1:0-34059 GCA_000812075.1 Scedosporium aurantiacum
ATAAAGATAATTAGCTTAAGTATAGCTAGTAGGATATAGATTAATAGTATTTACTATACCTTATATAAGATAACTTTAATCTCCTAAGAGGGTATAACTTTTAGCTTAATATAGCTTATTTTTAAAAACTTCTATACTAAAGCCTCTTCTCTATTATAGAGAATTTTAGTAAGAAGATTAGCTTCCTCTTTTCTAATTAGAGGCTTTACTTTAGTAAGAAGTGTTTTTAGGTATAAGGCTATTAGTTTAGAGCCTCTAGGGAGCTTAGAGAACTATAAAGTAATAAACTTTAAATACTTAGTAGCTTTAAAGTATTTCTTTATATATTTAAGTATATTTAGTTTCTATTTTAAGTCTATATTAGAAGTTAATCTATTAGATAGTATATTATTAACTAAGTAAACTTTAAAAGCTTTTAATTTATATAAAGTTTATATATTAATAGCCTTTTAAGCTTAGGTATTTAACTTTAGGTCTATTATTTTAAGTATTTCTATTTTAATTATTAGATATTAGTTAATTAATTAATATATAGCTAGTTTATTTTTATTTATTTTAATATTAGGTAGTAGTTTAAAGCTAAAAGCCTTTTTATATATAGGGCTCCTCCCCTTTAACTTAGTAAGGATTTAGTATACTTACTTAGCTACCTTATATAGTACTTTATATATAATATATTTATTATATTTTAAAGACTTTTTAATATTTAATAGAATATTATTAGAAATAGGTAATAGGAAAAGATCTAATAAAGGTAATAGTATAGGTATTAGTATAATATTTAAAGAATCTTTTTTAGTAGGGGATTTTTTTTTTAGTTTTTTTAATAATTAATTACTTTAAATAGTTTTAGAAATAATATAATAAGCTAGGTTTTATTAATAATAACTTTTTTTCTAATAAAGCTAAAGAGGTTATTATAATTAAAAGAGAAATATAAGGCTTTTATAAAAAATATTTTAAATACTATTAAAATAGCTAAAAAGTTATTTATAAAAATATAAAATTCTATAGGGAGTTTTTATTCTCTAACTTATATAGTTATTTTATAATATTTTTTTAGAAAAAGTAATTATTAATTTCTAAAGGGGTATAAGATTATATTAATTTTAATATAAAGAAACTTATTTTTTTTTATATAAGAAATATAAATAATATTAATTTTTACTTTTATATTAAAAATATTAGTAATATTATTATTAGTAGTTTTACTAATTTTTAGTTTTATATATAGTAACTATTATATTAAATATACCTTAGTAGAATTAAACTTAGCTTATAATATTATTATATTTACTATATAACTTAGATCTTATTAATTAATAACTTTTCCTCCTTTAAAAAAGTCTTTAATTATATTTATAAAGAGGTCTATAAGTACTTACTAGATACTTTTAGCTTTTACTTTAGATACCTTTAATATAGCTATATTAGCTCCCTTTAAAAATTTCTTTTTCTAATAGTCCTCTTTCTTTATAAGTTTACTAATTAGAATTTATATTTAGATTCTATTAATAAAGTTAATACTTTATTTTTCTAGTTTTAGTATAAGCTGAGGGGATAATTATATTATTTTAACTAGTATAAGAGGTATTTTAAGCTTAAAGATCTTATTTATAACTATTTTATTTAAAAATCTTAAAGTTTTATTTCTAAAAGCCTTTTAAAATATCTCCTTTATACTTTTAGTAAGTTTACTTAGTTTTAAATCTTCTAGTTTCTCTCTACTTATTTCTAAATTAAAATCTAGTTAATTAATTAAAATCTTCTCTTTTTTAAAGCTACTAGCTACTATATAGATATCTATAGCTTTTTATTCTTTTTTAGTAAAAAAGTCTTTAACTTTAAACTAAGTCTTATTAAACTTTATTATCTTTTTCTTTTTTCTAATAGATATTAGGAAACTATCTACTTCTCTCTCCTCTTTTTTTAATTATTTCCCCTTTATCTTTTCTATTTACTTAGCTTTAAAAAGTATAAAGTTTTTATCTCTCTTTAATATATATTTTAAGTTATTTTAATAAGCTCTTATTATTATTTTATTATAAATTAAGTCCTTTAAGTTATTATAAAAGTTCTAGGCTTCTTATTATACCTTATTAGTAATTTCTAGCTATATATAATAATTTCTAGTTTTTATATAGTTCTCTCTCTTTAAAATATTTTAATTTAATAAAACTATAATAATAAATTTTTTATAAAAAGTATTATTATTTTAAATATTAATTAAAAACTTTTTTAAAATAAAGAGTTAGTAATATTTATATAAAGCCTTTATACTTAAAGTTAAAATACTTATAAGTAGGTTATAACTATAGATACTATTTATTTTATATATAGTTACTTTATATTCCTCTTATAAGTACTTTTTCTAATAGTAGTAGTAAGAGAACTTACTCTTTCTCCTTAATATATTATATATATCTACCTTATTATACTTTTTATACCTTAATATAAGCCTATTCTAGCTTTTTTTACTTATCTAAAAAGCTTTCTTTTAACTTTCTACTTATATAAAGTAAATCTATAGTTTATATATTTTCTTAGTTAATTTATTAATTTAGGAGCTTATAAGCTTCTTTTTAGTAGGAGATAGTTAATTAATAACTTTTTATAGTTATTAGAAAATTTAGATATTATAGTTAATAGTCCTCTTATCTTTTTTAAAGTAGATATTTTATTAAAATAATATTTTTTACTTAGGCTTCTTTATATATTTATCTTCTATATATATATTTTCTTAGCTAAGCTTAACTTTAAAGGTATCTTATATATAGTTAATTAACTATTTTAGATCTTTATCTTTAAGTTTTTTATAGGATATACTATAATTAGTTATAAGTTTTTAGTAGAAGGAATTATTTATAATTTTAAAGATATCTTATTTTTTTATATTATCTAGTAATAGCTTTTTATATTTTATAGTAAGCTATTATTAATTTTATATCTATTTAGCTACTCCTTTCTACTAATTTAGCTAATTATTAGAGATTAGTTTATTATATTTTTAATTATAATCTCTATAAGCTTTAAAATTACTATCTTTAAATTAATAAATTAATATCTTTTTAACTTCTTTTTAAGTAGAGCTTTTTATAGCTTTATAGATAGTAGTTTATATAGCTAGAGTAGCCTTTTAGATTACTTCTTTTAGAAGTTTAAACTTCTATTTATTATTACTTTAGATAAATAAAATATTATCTTTATAATATTTAATAAAAGAGGTAATATTAGTTTTATTAAATATTAAGATCTTTTTTTTATTACTAGTTACTTAAGTTATAAAAATAGTAAATAGATTAAGTAATATAGATTAGTTTATATTAGTAAAAAGAGAAGGGTTTAGTTTTATTATTAAGATAATATTATTAGAAATATTATTAGAACTTAGTATTAAGATAAGTAGAGATATAGAATAGGATATTAGGTTTTTAATATTAAAAAAGTAGGTATTATTTTAGTATATTAATAGAAAGTAAATTAGTAAAAATAGTAATAATTATTATTTATAATATTTAAAGCTATCTATAAGAGTTTCTCTTATTATCTTTAGTTAATTATTTAAAGACTTTTTAAGAAAAGAAATTTAATTAGTTTTTATAGTTTTTTTAATTATTAATATAAAGATAATTTCTATAATATATTTAAAAGCTTTTATTATTAATATTTACTTTATTATTAAAGCTATTTAAAATAGGAAAAGCTAGATAAAGGTTTTAATTATAATTTTCTATATATTATTAATTAAAACCTATTAATTAACTATTTTAGAGATAAGCTTTTTTATCTAGGTAAGCTTAATTTCTATTTCTTCTAAGGGAAAATTTTAATAAGCTTAGTTAAAGTCTTTTAAATTACTCTTAATACTTAGCTTTAACTTCTAAGATTACTTATTATCTTTTAATACTTTTAAATCTAGTTAATTAATAAAATCCCTTTTTATAAATATATTTATATATTATTAAATTAGTAAAATTATAATTATCTTCTTCTCTTATTTATAAACTAGTATATTATCTTCCTTATTAATAGTTATAGTTTCTAGTAAATAGCTTTAAAAAACTTATTTACTATAGTAAAAGTAATAACTTATAAATAAAGCTTAAGAGCTTTTTAAATAGATCTTAGTTAGACCTTTAGATAAAGTAAAATAGTATAGTTTATCTAATTACTAATAAAGAAAATAGTTAAATAGAAGGCTTTTATAAGAGGTTACTATAAAACCTTTTATAAGGTAGTAATAGATATTAGATTTAATATTAAATCTTATTGATTAATAGGAATAGAGTTACTTTATAATAGGAAAAGAAGTTAATTTCTAAATAGGGAGAGGTCTTAAATTACTTTTGTAGTAGTTACTTAGAATACTTTAGGGATATTTACTAAGCTAAAATAGGTAGCCTGGTGTTGTTGGGGAATAAGAGAAGACTTTGAAAATAGATAGATAAGATAAAGAACTTGTTTTTAAATTAAGAACTATAAAAGAACTAAAAGAATGAATAAAAATAAATATGAAAAGGTATTAAGAAGTATAAAGTGTAAAAAGTAAAAAGAAGGCTTTTTTTTTAGGAGGACTTGAAGAACCTATCTATCTTCTATTTAAGAGATATCTCCCTTTTATATAAAGGAAATGATAAAACGAAATAATGCCTACGCCGGAAAAATATTCCTCTGCTCTGCTGCCACCTTTATCCCTGCTATAATAGTTAATTTAAAAATAACTATATTCTTATACTTAGATATATACTTTTTATATATATTTTATAAATACTATTTAACTATTTTACTTATTTTAAAATAAGTACTTTATAGCCTTTATACTTATAAATTTATTTAATACCTAGTGATATTAGTATTAAGATTATAATAAAACTTATAATATATTAATAGACTCTTTTATCTTTATTTTTATTTTAAAAACTATTAGTATTTTAATAAACTACTAAAAATAGAACTAAGAGTACTAAAGCTAAAGAGAATAATAATATTATAGAAAAATATAAAAAGTATATTTTTAGATAGCTATATATAACTATAGCTATTAAAGTAAAGTAAAAGTTTTATTATTATAACCTTTTATTTATATTTAAAAACTATTATAAAATAAAGAAGTTAGTTTTTAAAGATTTCTAGCTAAGTATATAGATAGATAAAATTAAAGTACTTAAAAAGCTTAAAATATTTAAAATAGTATTAGAAATATTAATAAGATTATCTTCTATCCTTTTTAAATAAGTATATATATATAAATTTAATAAAGCTAGGTATTTAATTAAGTTTAAAGTATAACTTATAGTATAAGAAGATATCTAGCTTAATAATAGTAAAAATATATTTACTACTACTTTTATAAGATATTCTTTTTAAGTTATAATAATATTAGCTAATAAGTTTAATTTAAATATTATCTAGTATAATATTATATTAATATTTTTATATTTAAAAATAAAATATAATATTTAGATTTAATATCTACCTAGTTTCTTTATTAAAAGTATAGTATAGAAATTTAAAAAGGCTTTCTATAGTTTTAAAATAGTTTTAATACTCTAGTATAAGCTCCTTTAATAAATTTTTATAGATATTAAACTTATATTATATTTTAAAGACTTTTATATATTTAGTAATAGTAAAGTAACTATTATTTTCTTTATAGATAACTTATTAATACTATTTTATAATAAATATAAAGAAGATTAGAAAAAGCTTAAATAAAAACTTTTAAAATAAGTTAAATTAACTAGTAGCTAAAAAGCTATATAGTTTTTAAAAATAAAAATTATCTATAATAAAGTTAATAGAAAATTATAGTTTATATTTAGAAAATATATTAATAAGATAGGGGCTTAATTTTATATAAAAGCTTTAAAAAAGCTAATTATATTTATATTAGTTAAGCTAGCTTCTATAAAAGAAAAAGAAGAACTTACTATATTAAAATATACTATATATTAAAAAAAGTTAATTTTATCTTATATATATATATAGCCCTTAAAGTAAATACTTTTAAAGCTTATATTAAATTTATAAAATATATTTTAAATCTAAATAAAGTTTATATAATTATAATAGATTATTATATCTAATATTTTCTAAAAATAAAATATTATATTTATTAATTTAATAAAATAGAAAATTATTTTTAATACTATAGTAATATTATATTTACTAATAATATATTAGATAAAAAGTTAAATTAAAAATATTTAATAAAGCTATTTAGTAAACTAATCTTATAGAAAGCTAGAAAGTAGGATACTATAATAATATTATCTATAAAAGTAGAACTATTAATATTATTATCTACTATAAAGAAATAATATACTATATCTTACTTTTTTAAAAAAATAAAGTTTAAATTTAATAAAAAGTTAAAAATACTATATAATAACCTTTAAATAATATAACTTTTTAAAAAAAAGATAATATACTTTTATATATAACTTTAATATATTAATATCTATTAATATTAACTTAAATAAGAAATTTAAATAAAAAAAGTTAAGATAAAATAGATAATAATAAATAATATAGCTATAGATAGTCTAATAAAGCTCCTCCTTTAGATAAAATATAAGTTTTTTATAAAATAGCTAAAACTTATTAATATTATATATTTAATTAAGAAACTAAGATAATAGTTATTAAAAATAGATTTTAAATAACCTTATCTATTTTCTATTAATTAAAAAGTATATTAGAAGATAGGCTTTAAAAAATAGCTAAAAATAGCTTAGAATATTAAATATAACTAAACTAACTTAGCTATAAAAAGGTAAATACTAGCTAAGATAAAAAATATTAGTTATTATCTATAAAAGCCTAAAAACTATACTATAAAAAAGGTTTTTACTAATATTAGCTAGTCTAGTAAGTCTAAGCTATATAAATAGAATATTTTTAAAAGTTAGTAAAAATAGTAGCTATTTTAGTAGAAAAAGGTAAACACCAGCTAAGTTAGCTGATGTAGATAAATAACTTATATAGAATCTAAGGAAACATTTCTATTAGCCAGGTTCAATAAGAATTCCAATATGAGTTGCACCTTCCTATTTTCTATATAATAGTAAGCTAACATTGAACCTTTAGGGTATTTGGATAGTGTTCCGCGTTCATCTTCTGTTCGCCGCTTCGTCACTTCTTCACTTCTCCTCTCCAAGTCGCTTGCGCGCCTCGTTCTACAGCAAGAAACTTCACTGGCAACTCTTCTGCGCTGTCCGTTTGGATGAATTGACGAGGCCGTGTCGTACTGCTGTTCGGGCCTCAGATGGGATCTGTTGGCCGATTAATTGGCTCAGTCGTACTTTCAAGAGCATCGTCGGGCTTAGATCTTGACAAGCTGGCTGCGGACTTATTGTACTCGGGATAATTCTTTTTTATTTATTTATATATTTTCTTCTTTTAGTCGGAGCAGGCGATAATGCCTCTCGTGGGAATGTACCTGTCTCACTCATATTGCTCCATTCGCCAAAGGTGTCCAGTGCTCTGTACCAAAAGCCACCAAGTTGAAGTCCCGTCTCTTCTCGCATCCATGATAGAAGACTAAATCGATGTCGAGATTTAAGGGTTGTTAGTCCTGCGGAAAGGGGCCTCACTTCTGTCCACAGGAGGACCGAGATGCACAGTCCCCTGTCCTATCCCACACCCAAACCGCGTAAATCACGTTGTCGCGTGGAGTTGTCGTGAATCCTTGCAGCCCTTCCAACATGAGGTGCCACCACCTCTGCAGATTATGTTCCTAGACGAGAGACGTCTAGTGACGTGACAGCTAAAGCCATGGACGATGAAGAGGATAGGCCATTTCCAAGGGATATCAAGGTATATATTACTTCATACTACCAGTACAATCAGAATACGACTATGGACATGGACTAATATTGCGCTGCAGTTCCGTCTTGGCGGCAGTGTAGTGAATGCCACTGCACATCTTCCGAGACAAAGACAATCTCGGAGAACGAATGTTTTGCGCTTAGTCCTCCATCGTACCTTCACGAGTGCACTCATCGTCCAGGCCTCATCTTGGCTTCCCCCATCGATTCAGAATATTGTCAAAAGCCTGTGGCCAGGGCCATTCCTCCCTGACTGCGTCATCCTCAAGATCCAGAAGCCAGAGCCGGGATGGGAGGACGAATGGGAGAATGAGAGGCGCATGTACAAGAAACTCAAGGATCTGCAGGGGCGCTTCATTCCCATCTTCTACGGCGAAGCTAATTACGACGGACAACCAGCCCTCGTTCTCTCATATGTCCACGGCCTGCCTCTTTTCGAGGTCACCGACCTGGACGTTCCGGAGCTGCGGCGCAAACTCAAGGAAGCTTTCTTGCCACTGCAACAACATGGGGTCTATCAGGACGACCCTACGCTGGCTAACCTCATCTTGGTGGATGGGGAGAGATTGGTGACCATTGATCTGGAGCGTGTCTACGAGCCTACGAACCCGGATAAGGTTGCTTATTTAACGAAGGATTCGATATATCACATCCTCCATTACTTCTCCTCTGGGCCTGTGCCCCCTGGGTCCTCCTCTGAGTCGTCCAGATCGTCCGGGTCGAGAGAAGACGACGAGCTGTCTGACTTGGTGGATTGATAGCAACACGGCCAAGAAAGCTTCGGGATTTGGACACATCATATATGATGTAGCTTCGTTTGAATGCACCTAGAGCTTCATATCCCCCTGTAATATTAAACTACTTCCTACGGAACCAGTCCGAACCCTGAATGTCATTTTTAACTTGTGCCAATACAGTACCGGATTGCGACACAGTGTCGACAGGCAAGATATCTAGCCGAACGGTAAAGAGGTATCAAAATGAAAGAATGCCTAGAAAAAGACGACGTCTCGTGAATAAAAAGAGGATGCATTCGAACCCTTCCTTCTTGCTTGATTAGATGCATCTAGCCGCCCATCCTTTCCCCTGTCCTCCTGCCAATTAACCGAAGTCATCTCTACCTCGTCCCTCCCTTTTTGTTTGTGTGTATTTGTAAACAAGACCTTATCCCTACAGTGTACCAACCACCTCTCCCGTACGCCGTTTTCCCTGGGGAAGCATCGCTCATGTGGTAGACAAGCCGGAACTTTGCGCGAGGGGGCCCGAGAAGGGCCCAGGATTACATGCTGGAAATCAATCAAACTACCCCTCTAGCGGGGTGGTTGATGGCCCTCTAGTGCGACATGACGACCTCAGCAGTCTTCGCGCCGTTCCTCTTCTCGCCATCGTCCACCTCCATGGCGTCTTCGTCCATGGCGTCTCCCTCCTCTTCTTCGCCCTCCTCATCCTCATCACTCTCGCCCTCGATGTCGACGCTACCATCGTCGGACAGCTCGTCCTCGTCGTCCTTAGCCTCGGCCTCACCCTCGTTGTCGGCATCAGCCATGTTAGCGTCGCCACCGGCATCCTCACCGTTGGCTTCGACTTCTGCCTCTTCCTCTTCCGCTTCGTCGGCGCCGTATTCCTCCTCGTCGGCGACAAGATCAGCCTCTGGTTGTTCGGGAGGGAACTCGGCAGGAGCAGAGGCCTCGGAATCCCTATAAATGCAAGAAAACGCACTCTAGTTAGATCACACTCTAACAATTCCACTCTCCCAACACGCGAGGAACCGTATTTTGTAAATTGGGACTTTGGGACAGGCAAGCGCGCGGATCGCAAAACTTACCACTTGATGGCGAATCGCGTAACCCTAGGCTTCTCTGCCAAGATGTTACGACGAACCCTCTCGATGATGGGCTTCGCGGGGGGGTCAGCGCTCAACTCCTCCGAGTCGTATTCGTTGTTGACATAGTAGCCGACTCGGACGAACTCCCGGCCATCGTAGGCGCAGGTAAGGAGAATCACGGTAACACCGAGGATGTCGGAATCGGGGATACGCTTAGTATCGGGGGGGTCCGCCTCGAAAGGGAACTTGCTCACGCCCACGGGAATAGGGCCGACGAGGAGCGAGTCGAGTTCCTGGTCGTATTGGTCACTTGGGAAGTGTCAGAGCCACGATCGCGAGAGGTGGTCGAGGGGAGGGCAAAAAAAAAAAAAAAAAAAAAAAAAAATTAACAACAAGAGAAAGAAATATCATGCTGGAAGGCAGTAGAGGACTTACGACGTGGCAGAGCCGACATAGGTTAGTTTCCATTCGAGGTCTGCGAGGCAACACTGTTAGTAAACAGAAGCCTCGAGCTGCAAGGGCATCATCCATCGCGCAGTGGGGAGGGGACTGGCGGTGTGAATGAAGTAAATAATGCGCATTGATACCTTTCTCGAGAGGCTCGAGGCACTCAAAGGTAATCTCAAATTCGTATTTATCGGTGAATTTGGCGGGATTGTTCAAGACATCCACTCCGAGAAGCGTCACAACAGACATCTTGACTCAGTTCGTCCTGGGACGGTCTCAGTCCGGAAAATGTGAATGTCTAAAACCGGTGTTTGGGGCGGGGTAGTTGGTGATGCAGGCAAAAAGATATCGCGGTGCAGAAAATAGAGGATTTTGTGGAGTTGACTAGAAATTCGAGAGCTGGAACTGGCTGAGGTCAAGAGGATAAGATGGAAAGGGAGGGCGAGCGGGAGGGTAATGGGCGTTTCGAGGAGATTGATGGAGAGGTCTGGGGGGAGGAAGGCGCTTGTTTGCCTAATGATGATGGCTGGTGAAGTCGCAGTGTGAGTGGTGGGCTGGGCTGGCTGACCGACCATACGAAGTACTTGTAAAGTTGTATCAAATGGTTTTCATAATTTGATAACAATGGCAAAGTCAACAACTTGACGCGACCTTTGCGTGCGAATTCGCGTGGCGGAAGGGGATATTAAGGGATTGATGCCCTGTGCTGCACGCACTTTAGACGCGTTGAGCACCGTGACCAGTCAAGCCTGGCAATGCTAGGGTGCAGGGAACAGGCAGGGAGCAAGGGCCAGGCCAAATTTGACGCCACAAATGGTGGGGTTGGGCTGAGGTGGCGTCAACTTGGCCCAAGTGTCAAAGTCCAAGACTGCAATTGTCCAAAGGGGCACTTCCAAGCTTAGCCGATGATTCTCCATGCAGCTTGCGCCAGTCCCTCCTGCATTTTGTCTTCCACGCGCTCAATCTCACCGCTTTTGGAGCAATGCTGAATTCTGCCGCTCTGCCAGCCTCACACCTTGCATCCATCGATCTCCGTTTCCAGTTGATCATTGTCATTTTTTCCTTGCCCTCCAAAGAAGCTTCCTTACTCCAGCCCACATACCTCCAAGTCATCTCAGCATTACCCCATTGTATTTTCTCACCTCCTCCAGCTCTTACGGAATTGTCTTTTGTTTTTATTTTCTACACTACTTGTGTGCGACGCCATTCTTCCTCTCTCCGACGCAGCTCTAGTATCCCGAGTTTAAATATCCAGAGCTTCACTCCCTGGTCGACCGACTCCGACTGGCTGTCTTTGAACAGTTCCCCATCCCCTCAAAGGCACTCGGGCCCTTTGTCTCCCTGGGACTATTACGATATACGGAACCTTTGCCATCTCCAATACCTCGAACTACGTCTGTTGGCGACCGCCATTTATCACGGCTCTCCGAGCACATCTGTGCCTAAACCTCCAAGCTCTACGTGCTCCTCCAAGAGGCAGCATCGCTAGATCAAGGTAAGTATCATAGACATCCTGATATGTAAGATTGGTGCATTTTTTTGGGATGTTGTCTCACGTTCTCACCATGTGCTTCGCCCATGACAATAGATACCCTTTTTCTTTCTCCCTGACACTCGACGATTGTGACGACCACGCGACCTTGACGCTTATGCTCGATCTTTGACATCGTCCCCTATTTCCCTTATTGCCGACCCGGTCCGGCTGGCGCGACAATGTCTGCGGATGATGTGAATGACAAGACGCCCTACGGAGGCGAAGGCGTGTCTTGGGAAGAGGACGGTCTGGAGGGCGAGGGACCTGATGACTATCAGCCCGACATTCCACTTAGCGACGAGCAAACTCAAGATCCTAGTTTGACTGGTGCCAACCCTTCAACTGATTATGGTGACAATGGCGAAGATTTCGGTGACGATGGCGCCGAGTATGACCCGGAAGCCGTTAGTGCTCCGCCAGTACCGGAACCCAAGCCTGCCAAGCCCCAGACCACTGGCGGCTTCATAATCCAAGAAGATTCTGATGAAGAGGATGAAGACGAGGGTGACAGCGCTCCGCCTGTCGCGAGTGTGCCTGCTGCCGCCTCGGGAGGAGCGGCGAGTGCCCCCACCGAGCCTGTCCCGACTCAGGACCAAGCGGTACCATCTACCTCTCGCGCTCAAGATCTCCAGGTGACCAATGGTTCCGCTGCTGCTGCTGCTGCTTCCCATGCTATAGGCAACCCTCTGCTCCATCCCCAGGTGGCCGCCCTATCGGGACAGGACACCGTAAATCGCGCTGCTGTTCTGGAGGATCGCGTCAAAGCCGATCCCCGTGGAGATATGGATGCGTGGCTTGGACTAATTGAGGAGTACCGGCGTCGTAATAGTCTGGATGAATTGCGCTCGGCCTACGGACGATTCCTCGAGATTTTCCCTCAATCGGTGAGTTTCCCAGCATTGATTGACCCGTTGGTGGAAGAGAGTAGGAAACTCATTTCCTCCTTACTAACCTTACCTTCATCCACTCTAGGCCGAGGCTTGGGCTTCTTGGGTAGAGCTGGAGCTCGGTCTTAACAACTTCGTCGAAGCTGAACGTCTTTTCGGTCGCTGTCTCATGCTCGCCCCCAACGTTCGACTCTGGACCGTTTACCTGAACTACATCCGGCGACGGAACGACCTAAACAACGATCCGGATGGTCGCGCTCGTAAAGTCGTGACTCAGGCTTATGAGTTTGTTATTGACACCATTGGAGTTGATAAGGATTCGGCTCAGATATGGCAAGATTATATCCAATTCATTCGAAGCGGTCCAGGCCAAATTGGTGGAGGAAACTGGCAAGATCAGCAAAAGATGGACCAGCTTCGGAAGGCTTACCAGCGGGCTATATGTGTTCCCACTTCTGCTGTGAACAATCTGTGGAAGGAGTATGATCAGTTTGAGATGGGCCTGAACAAAATGACTGTAAGTGAAGTCCAAGGAAGCCTTGTTCCTTTTTTTTTTCCCCCATTGGCCTGAGGGAGTCGTGGCTAACATTGATTTCGCTTTGATAAGGGTCGTAAATTCATCCAGGAGCGTTCGCCTTCTTACATGTCGGCGAAGAGCGCCAATATTGCTCTTGATAATATTACGAGAAACCTTAACAGGACTACCTTTCCTCGGCTGCCTCCTGCCCCAGGCTTTGAGGGTGACATTGAGTTCCTGGAGCAGGTTGAGATCTGGAAGAAGTGGATTGCTTGGGAGAAGGAGGATCCCCTCGTTCTCGAAGCTGACGAGCCCGCAACTTTCAAGCAGCGAATCCTACATTGCTATCGACAAGCCCTCATGGCGCTCCGCTTCGTGCCTGAGATGTGGGTTGACGCTGCCGAGTGGTGCTTCCGAAACCAGATTACCCAAAACAACCAGGACACAGGTCTCGAATTCCTTACGCAGGGGATCGCGGCGAACCCGGAAAGCGTTCTCCTTGCGTTGAAGCATGCAGACAGGATCGAATCGACCCATGTCGGAGGTGAGAGCGACGACGCAAAGCGAGAGTTTGCCACTGCTGTCCGACAGCCTTACAACAAAGTTCTTGATACGCTCTATGATATGTGCAAGGATCTCAAGGAGAAGGAGCAGGCAGATGTCGCGCAGGTTGAGCGAATGTTTGCTGCCAACCCTTCAAACGCCACAGACAACTACGACGATGAGGATGAGTATGACGCGCCCAAAAATAACGCGGAGAAGGAGAATCGACTCAAGGCCATTAAGCAAGGTTATGCAGCTCGTGCCGACCTTCTTTCGAAGACCATATCCCATGTTTGGATTGCTTTGGCTCGTGCCATGCGTCGGATCCAAGGAAAAGGGGGTGTTGGTGTCGGCGGACTTCGACAGGTTTTCGTTGAGGCTCGCAAGCGCGGAAAGCTTACCAGCGATGTGTATGTAGCGGTGGCTCTCATGGAATCGGTAGTCTACAGAGATCCCGTCGGCGCCAAGATCTTTGAGCGTGGCATGACACTGTTCCCCGAGGACGAGAATTATCTCTTGGAGTATCTTAAGTACCTACACTCCAAGGATGATACTACGAGTAAGTTTTGGGCTTCTTCCCCCCGGCCTCCCCTTCTTGGACGACCTGTGCACCTTTGTTGCAATGGCTGACCCTGCTTTTTCACAGATGCGCGAGTGGTTTTCGAAACCTGTGTCAACCGCCTCACGCAAAAGCCGGAAACGGTGTCGAGGGCAAAGCCTCTCTATTCCTATTTCCACAAATATGAATCCCAATATGGAGAGCTCGCTCAGATATCCAAGCTCGAAGCGCGTATGGCCGAACTCTTCCCCGATGATCCAAAGCTGGCCAACTTCTCCCAGCGATACTCGACGCCCAAGTTCGACCCCATCATGGCGCGGATCATTGTCTCACCCGCAGCTCAGCTTCGACCCAAGATGGTCATGCCTTCTATCGAGCAACCCCCTTCTGCACGTCGGACACAGAGCCCCGTGCCGCCTATCCATGGATCCCCCCGTCCGCAATACATCCGGGCTACCGCATCCCCCAAACGGCCATTCGCGGGAGATGAGTACGAGGATCTTAACCGCCCCCGGAAGCTGGCGCGGGGTGAATCGCCTCTCAAGGGAGCCGCGGGCCGCCGTCTAGACCAACAGCGGCGGGATCGAAGCTCTGCGTTGCACCGAGAGCTGACTTTCTTCCTGAATATCCTCCCTCCGGCCTCTACGTACGACTCGGCGAGATTTAACCCGGTATCGATGACGAAGCTCCTTCAAACGACGGTGATCCCAGATTTTGCAACGTGGAAATCTTCTCAGGATCGGCAAGGCGGCGGCGCCACGCGGCACACCGCTACCGGATACCCGCCTTACCAGCGGTCTCAAAGCCCATATACAGGGGGCGCGGGGCGACCGGGACACATCGCCGCCGCCTTTCCCCCACAGCGGCCAAGCTCAAGGGGATACGAGCACTCGTACAGTGCGCCCCCGTCTGCTTACGGCCAGCAGCAGCAGCAGCAGCAGCAGCAGCAGCAGCAGTATGGCGGGTACCGCTATTAAAGGCTCAACTACCAATTTGAACCTTTGCCGAGTGCCCTCCAGAACCTAGCCCAGCACCGTCTCATCTCGAAATTGATGTCTTGGACGCGTGTGTCGGATAGGAATTACGTCCCGAGGGTATGGATTTGTTTTCTTCGTACGCTACACCGACTCGCCTGATCAGGTCGGATCATTCGAAGTAGCCTTGCAGCAGAACTTTCAAGACAGTCGTTGGGCTGGGCTTTGTATCTTCTATCTCCCATCTCTTTGCCCTCCGTTCCCCTTTTTTTTTAATCTTATTTTCTCTTCCCGAGGAAGGAATGGCGTTACTCAAGTGTTATCATCTGTTTTTTTTGCCCCATCAACATAGAGTTGTAACTCGTCACTTTTTCGCTACGGTTGTCTTTTTTCTTCGTTCCTTTTTTTCATTTCTCTGTCTTTCTTTTTTTTTTTCTCCCACTTTTCTTTTGTTTCCTTTAGCGGTGGCCGAGTTGGAGAATATTTGGAAGGTCTTCTGGAGGCTGGTTGCGTTGTACATCGTTTCAGTTCAGGCAGGCATCTTTCTAGGCAATCAAAAAAAAGGATCTTGGTTCCATCAAGTATCTCTTGTCCATTCAAACATGATGGGGGGGTTTTCGGTGAGAATCAACCCTTTTGAGGGTCGCCATTGATTCCTGCCTCTCCTTTCCTTTCCTTCCCTTCTCCCCCCTCCGTTTTCTTACCGTTGATTGTAACAGACTGGTTTACTTTTCCTTCATTAGTGCTGGCTTCTTTCCTCTGTTGCCCTCATTTGAGCCGCGGCTCTGATGATGTCTGTGTCGCTTGACCCCAAAAATCTCCCCGTATATGCTGCCCTCTATCTACATCTTGAGACAGCCCGCCCACTGCAGCCCACATTTGGCAGTTCTCCCCCCATTTCAAACGCAGAGCAAACTCGGTGACGCAGCAGCCCATCACCCTGCGTGGCAATCTGTCCAAACTGCATCCTCCCGATGTGCAAACGGGAAGCAAAGAGCTATGAGCCAATCCGCATCCACACTGGGGATCTTTCCAACTTGTCATGCCAAACGCCCGCCATGATATGTCATAGGAAAGGAATTTCAGATGCCCTGCAAATCTGATTCAGCCCAGGGATTTCTGGTACAGTAGCTACTGACACCGCCGCTCAAATCCCTAGCGACGAGTAGTGACGAAACTGAGACCCTTTCCTAGATACGGGGAGATCCGCTGTTAGTATGTGGCTTTCCGGACAGCACCAATTGACTTCTTGGATGATGGTCCATGCAATCCACACAGATTTGACTTCGACGCTCCGCTGTCCCACCCACGGCCGAAACAGCACGACGACCAGCCACCGCGTTGGTAAAGAACTGATGAGATGAACGCAATTTTTCTTTTTTCCGCCCGGAATCCATTTCCGTCTTTCTTTTGTCCTTGGGACATTGGCAGATCTAAATGGCTACTTACATAGGCCCAGTCTAGTATCAAGACTCTTTCCAACTAATATCCCAGTCTTGTCCTGCTGCAATGACAAGAGCCTGACTTGTTTCCAGTGATTTTCTACCAGGCCCAAGTCTTGTCTTCCACCTCTTGGGAGCCCAATGGTTCTTGGCCCTGCAGGTAGTCTCTCTGCCATGCCATGCAAGACTCCCCAATGCAGAAGCCACTCCCATGAGATCATTCACATCTACACTTCCTGTTCACACCTGCTCTTCTGATGCAGTTTGCCCAATGACTGTGTTGGCCGTTCCTTACATTCAACCATTCCCTCTTGGCTTGTGATATCTCCCATCCTGATTCACATATCCTGGACACCTTCCACCTTTGCGATTAACACCTCCCTCCTCACACCCCCTTCCATCTGCGATCATCACCACATGCTTCAACTATGGCCCCATACTGGATCTAGAAATAGCTCTTACCCTGACCAGTTCTTCTCATGAGCAATATGGTTTCTTGATTCATGAGAGCATCACTGGAGCTTGTGATTTGATTCCATCTAGCTCCTGCCAACAGATCAGCCAGCCCAAAACCTCAACTATATAAAGAACCCTTCCCTCCCACCAAACCCAGACTTGAACTTCTTCCCATACACATCTCACAAACACTTCTTCACCCTCCCAAACACTTTCTGGTCCAAACCAAACCCTCTTAGACACCATCGAACATACCCAACTCGATCTGACAACACCATTTTGCATACTGCAACGCTCTCGAGATAGCAATCTCGGCTTCTTGACCCTCGGCTTCCTTTCAGTGGCTTATCCCATCTGGATCCGCCACCACCGACATCTGAGAGCTGCAACTGTGCAGGTAAGTCAAGTAGAACCCTTGCAGGGGAAGCATTTGAACCCCAAGTGTCTGGACTGGAATCTTGTCGACACATCCTCGGTACACTGTCGCCCAAACACACTCCCCTTCTTCCTCCCAATCCCACTTGTCACTGGTCGCTGTACTGCAGTCCCAAGGCTGTGGTTCTATCAATTGATCCCTCTCGCACAATATTTGGGTTTGCCGAGGGAAGGTAGTTACCTCCTTCCGCACCAAAGAGTCGGTGTGGGCCTCTTCCCGTCTCACTTTCCCCAGTTTCCCAAGTTTCCTATCGGTGTTTCCCAGTCTCTCCCCAAGTTGCCTCCTCCCTGTTTTTTTTGTTTTCCCACGAAACACAATCTCTTCAATTTCTGCTCTCCTCGTCTCTCCATCTCTCCATCTCTCCCTCTCCATTCCCTTCTCTCTCTCCCTTGGATTTCTTCATCCCCATCACCTTCATCTCTCTTCTCTTCTTCAAACAACCCCGATTTCATACACAAACGGCAGAAGGGCGACTTTTGCAAACCTCAACCTTTATCTGTGCAGACCTTATCCTGGTTTTTTCGTCACTGAGTCCTGTTCGGTATCCCTAACTACTCCGCCAAGATCTTAGCACCTCAGGCGAGCGCCTTTCGAACGTTCTCTGCAGGGACGCTCGACAAGGACGCTCTCTTGGGAAATCCAGTATGTTCCTTTTCCATTTCCTCTTGCCGCTCGCCGTCGATAGATAGCTCTTGTAGCTGTTGGCCAGTGGTTCCCTTGGTCTGCCTCTTGGTGGCTAACATTTTCTTTTCTTTTTTTCTCCAGCTTCTTCACAATCGACGGCATCACGCCCGACGCTGAAGTGTCCAGCGGTAGAATTCTCCAGCAAACAAAAGCTGGCCATCGTCTCGTTTGGTAAGTGTCAAGTTTCCTTGGTGTTTTTGTTTTCTGCCCCCATCACGCGTCTCTTCGCCCTGAATGGGATGACGCCTTCCTCTCAGCACTGGTCTATCTCCTCCCATCCTCTTCTGGGTGTGCTCAACAACTATTTAAGGCGAGGTCTCCTCCCAATTCTGTGGTCTTCTTGTCTCTTCCCCCTCTCTTCAACTTCTCTACATCCTATCATTTAATCATAACTTGCCTATCTACCTTTTATGACATTCCCCCATTTCACCCTCGAGGCTGTCTCATTCTCATCTCTCATCGCCCCTGAGAGGTTTTCTCGCGGAGCGGGCTCAAATTTCTAACGCTGTGATCTAGCAGACACCATTACCGATACTACTTTTCTATCTTTCGTTTGATTTGACTTCAGGCTAAAATGAGTCCTGTAAGCCCTAGTCGCTCTGGCGGCTCCCAATCTGGAGGTTCTCCTCCTCATCGATCTCCGTCGCGGGGACAATCTCCTTCTCGTTCCCGAGCAGGTTCCACTTCGGGATCAGCCTCGGCCGAGAAGCCCCAGAATCCCTTTGGCCCTGGTATGGGCTATGATCCGGCCAAACCTGAGCAGCCCCCCAAAGAGAGGAGGAACACTCGCGTTGACTTGCCCCCCGAGGCGTACATGAAGGTAATGATCCCCCACTATTTGGCCCTTCCCCGGGTCATAAAACCGGTAGTATTGAACAGTCAACTAACTTCCCTCCCAGAGTCCTATCGACGGTCGCTTTGCCAAGCGCCCTGGATTCAACACTCGAGGTAAAGCCACCAAGGTTGATATCAACCAGTTTGCCGTAACCTCGTTCAAGCAGGCGATGCCAAAGGTGTATCAGTATGATGTAAGAAAATCCAAAGAAAATTCCTCGTAACCGTTCTACGTTTTTGTACTGACAGCATAACAGATCACCATCTCACCAGTCCCCAAGCTTGAGTTAGCCCTCATCAAGAAGCTGTGGCATCATGAGAAAGTGCAGAGGGAGCTGAAGAAGAAGAGTGGCAAGTGGCTTTACGACGGGAACAAGCTTGCATGGTAAGTTCTATACGTCAGAAGTGCATGTGGAAAAGAAGCGATGCTAACCTTTTGCAAGGTCCACCATCTTGATTGATCGTGGAGAGATGCGACTTCACATTGACCTGGATGAGGGTCGTCCAAACAACAAGGGAACCAATCGGTTTTACTTCATTATGAAGAAGACCACGACCATTGAGATGAGCGCCCTGAGGGCTTACCTCTCGGGCAGAGTCGCTTGGGACAACACGGTCCTTGAGTGTATGAGTACGTTTTCTGCCTTCCCTGCAAATATTTTGAAATGTGAAACCGTATTCTAACGTTTCGGCTAGACTTCTTGGACCACCTCATCCGCCAGTGGCCGTCTGAGAATTTGATCTCTATCAAGCGCAACTTTTACCGCGAGAGTGATAGACGTTTCCCCCTCTCGGGTTATAACGAGGTTGCGATGGGCGCCTACGCGTCGATCCGTCTCTGCCAGGTAAGCATAGAAAATAGAAATCGCATATCAAATCATCTCAGCAGCACTAACCTTTTTCTTTTTTTCTTTTAACCTCTGATAGTCAATCGCGACTGGAGGAACCGGACTCGGCATCAACGTCGACGTTGCGAACACCGCCATGTGGGCAGGTGGTCAAACGTTGCTGGAGCTCGTCAATGCTTATCTTCCCATGGTTGATAAGACTTACAGGAATCGTAAGTACCAAAACCAGTTCTCTCTTTGACAATGATCGATTCCACTTGCTTCAATATTCTAACAAGTGGTTTGTCGTTGCAGTGTCTCCTATCGGCCAGGCTAAGGCTCTGCGTCCGACACAGACGTCTGTAAGGGGGGAGGTCAAGCCCTCGTCCGCGTTCTTGAATCTTAAACGCTTTCACAAGTTGAAGTTTACCATGACCCACCGGGAGGACATGGCCGGAGAAAAGCGAGGCACAGGCAAGCAGCACACGCTGTTCCGCTTTGTGTACGATCCCAAGTATGGCACTGAGGGAGCCACGGCCAAGACCGTCACTTTTGTGGTCAATGGACGCGAGGTGAGCGTCGCCGATTACTTCAAGGACAGGTACAAGTGCGTCCTCAGGTTCCCCGGTTTCCCTATTATTGAAACCACCAAGAAGGGTTGTTACGTACCTATTGAGCTTTGCCACATCGTACCGATGCAGCGTTTTCCTTTCAAGCTAGACGGTGGAGATGTAAGTAATCACCTTCGGAATGCTGTTCCCAGATACCTACGAAAGAAGGCCAATCTCGGATGCTAACCTCGGGGGGGAAACAGACTGCAAAGATGATAAAGATTGCCGTTACTCGACCCCCGACACGTCGGACGAACATTATGGATCGATTTGCCAGCCTCGACTACTCACGCGACCCATATCTCAACCACTTCGGCCTTAGAGTCGATTCTAACTTTACGAGGACTGAGGCCTGTGTCCTACCGCCTCCCACCATTCAGTTTGGGAGCGGCAAGCACAGTCCTGGCTTGTCTGGCCGATGGGACCTTCGCGGCAAGAAGTTTTTCATTTCCAACAAACGCCCCCTTCACGCCTGGGGCTTCATTAGCTTTGACAAGAGAATTACAGGTCCCGTAGCTCAGGCTTTCGCCAGGACGTTCAGGCAGACGTACAAGAATCATGGCGGAAACATTACCGGCGAACCCATGTTCTGGGATAAGTCGCAGTCACCCAACTGTGCCGAGGCCCTCAAGGAAGCCCATGACGAACTTGCTAGCAAGTTTAAGGTGGCTCCAGACCTTATTTTCTGCATCTTGCGGAAGGACGGGGAGGATCTCTACGTGCGCTTGAAGAAGTCAGCCGATTGTCGGCTTGCGGTTCTCACGCAGATGCTGATCTCTGACCATGTCAGCAAGAACAACCCTCAATATCACAGCAATGTGTGCATGAAGGTCAATGCCAAGCTTGGCGGTGCAACTAGTCGAATCTACAACTCGAACCCTAGCCCGCCCTTCTTCAAGGTGCCGACCATGATGATTGGAGTTGATGTCTCTCACTCATCCCCGGGAATTGACGCCCCTTCCATGGCCTCCATGGTCATGTCTGTAGATGATAATGCCTGCCGTTATGCTGCCGCCGTTCAAACCAACGGACACAGGGTGGAGATGCTCACGCGTCAGAACATCGACGGCTTCTTCAAGAAGCTGATTCCTGTGGTCCAGCAGGAGGTAAAGCAGCGACCGCAACACCTTTACTATTTCCGGGATGGAGTCTCGGAGGGACAGTTTGCTCAAGTGATCGAGTACGAGGTTGGGGCGATGAAGGAATTGCTTGGTAGCAGGGGAGTTCACCCCAAGTTCACGGTCATTGTCGCTACGAAGCGTCATCACATTCGGTTCTTCCCAGCCGACTCACAAATGCGTGACAAGAATCACAACCCAGTTCCCGGAACCCTCGTCGAGCGCGACGTTACCCATCCATTCCATTGGGACTTTTACCTGTGCTCTCACGTCGCTATCCAGGGAACCGCGCGTCCTGTTCATTACCACGTCATTCTCGATGAGGCTAACTGCAAGCCTGACGAGCTGCAGCGGATGATTTACGAGCAGTGTTATATGTATGCCCGTTCGACGACCTCGGTGTCGTTGCATCCCGCGGTGTACTACGCTCACTTGGCTAGTAGCCGAGCGCGTGCTCACGAGCGGATTCCAACTAGTTCGGGTCCTCGAACCGGCCCCGACGCCGTGAAGGAGGCTATCAGGTCTATGGCACAGGGCGATACGCCTTGGAACCCACCCCGCGGCACCGATGCTGCCCCGCTCCTCGGCATGGGCTCTGGCAACGATGCTCACCAGCGCAACAGGGACTACTTCCCTGCTACCATGTGGTACATTTAGGCTCTTGCGCGAGTAACCAGCCGTGTTCTTGGTGGTAATTTTGCACCGATACTTCAGTATCCGGATACCAAGTTAGCATTGCCGATGAGTAGGCTTGGGTTAACGGCAGATCTGTATTCTCAGATGTCCCCGCTAAGTCTCACAAAAGACGGGAATGTATTTTAGGGGCGTCTGGGTGATGAAGGAGATGACAGATGGGTTTCGAAAAAAGGAGAATTGTGGAAACTAGGCGATGGGAGAAATTGGGTGGACGGAATGGTTAACCTGATTACAGAAGATGACTTCTTTAAGATCGGTAATCAATACATGAAATTCCATGATGTCTATTTACCGATGCGTGATCTCCTGCCTTCTCATGGCCCTTCTTATGATATTCTGTGATTTGGTGGATGTGTGTATGTCTATCTATGCCCTGTGTCTATGGTCTTAGTAGCTGCCGTTGCACACTTTGATGCTAATCTAAGTTGGAGACGAGCAAAGCCGATTGATTCAAAGTGGCAATCACTTCCGTGACTTTCATTGCAAACTCAGGGAGGATTTTCGGTCAAGTTGCCCATCAAACTCATCGTTGGTGGCATTTCACCAGAAGGCGTAGGAGTTTACTCAAATGCCTCTATTCCAGACGGCCTCCCCCTGAGAAACTTCTGAGCGACAATTAGGAACCAAGACAATGTGGGTGACCAGCTGCCCGATGCCAAATGATGGAATGGATCGTTGAAATGGAGGGAAACAGTGAGATCGGCAATGGCTCTGTCGGGGAGGGGTTGCGGATACGGGGATGGGATGGATGGCGATGGGGTGGGCTAGCTGATCGGCAGGGTCCCGATCTTCACGGGGGGTTACGGGGTAGAGAAGGGATATCATGCCAGCCATGTGTTTTATTTCTAAAGCTGGTAGATAGAGTATGAATTCTTTACACTTGTGTATATTCTTCTTTTCCCTTGTTTCCTCTCTTTTTTTCTTCTTTTTCATTATAAACAGTCTTAACCTAAAAAAAAAATAAACTAGACCCAGCTCAAGGTCAGAATAGGTGTCTCAGCCTTCACCAACCCAACCCTAAGCGTCCCGTCCTCGTTCCCGATATGCGTAGGAATCCTAGCGGCCCCCCTCTCGAGCCTGATCCGGGGAACCTCGTCGGCGCCGTGGGGCAGCTTGTAGAACTTCCTCCCGGAGAGGCTGAGGAACTGCTCGAGGCGCTCCCGCGTGACGTCCTCCTCCTTGACGACGCCGCGCTCGGTGGCGTCCTCGAGGGCGAGGATGACGTATTGCGTCGCGAGGGGCTGGGTGAAGACGCCTGCGGGGGGCGATTGGGAGCCTGTTTTTGCGGTGAGGGGGTGGGGGGCGCTGTCGGAGCCGCTGTGGTGGTAGTGGGTGTTAGTGGCTTTTTTTTTTTTTTTTTTTTGAGGGGGGGGACGTGATGCTTTAGAGGTAATGGTGGAGGAAGATGGGGTGTGTACGTACAAGAAGAACTTGGTGTCGCCGCTGACGACGGCTTGGAGGAGGGCATCTCGATCCTCGGGGGTCTTGGGGATGGGTTTGCAGAAGGCATGGGGGTTGATGCGGCTGATGTCTCCGGTTAGGAAGAGATGGTGGGCGGTGATGGTTGCTGAAGAATGACAAACGCGTTAGCAGAGTAACAAGGAATACGGCAAGGCTTCACCTGAAAAGAGAGAGAGAGAGAGAGAGAGAGAGGACATCACGCACCGCCGACAGTAGGTCCGCAAGCGCGAACGGCAGCGACGGCAGCCTTGGTAGAGCAGTGCTCCAGCACGATGCGAAGATTGGGATGCGCCTCGTGGATCTTCTTGAGCATGGGGAGGAAGGCCTCCTCGAGCGTGAGGTCTGGGGGACCGCTGACGGCTTCGCCGTGGAGGTTCAGCACGAGGTCGTGCTTTTCCATGGAGGCGAAGACGGGGAAGTAGTCTTCAATGGCGCTGACGCCATTCTCGGAGTTTGTGGTGACGCCTATGAGATGCTTAGTGTTCGCAGTTCCAGTATGGCGAGGGTGGGAGGGTGGAAAGGGAGGGAATTACCTTGGGGATAGAGCTTCACGCCGGCGATGCCTGCCTTTGCGGCTTCGGCGATGACTTCGGGTGTCACATCCGGATGAAGCTAAGCCAAACGCTTCGTGTAAGCGACAGGGGTTAGGCGAGGAAGGGGACCTGAGAGAAACGTACGAAGAGGGACATGAGATACTTGACACTGGGGTCAATAGCTTCAAGCTCAGCCTTGTATTCCAAGGCCCTAGCTACAGTCGTAATAGGCGGAGTCAAGTTTGGCTTTTTCGTTTTTTCGTTGAGTCAGCCGGGGGAGTTTTTTTCCTTTGGAATAACAAGCTTAAAAAAAAAAAAAAGGAGCTACGCGGTCCATACCATCACGTAGACCGTGTCCACCCCACCTTTGCGGATGGTCGGCGTGACGAGCTTCATCATGTCGCCTTGCCGCAGGTGGACGTGGAAGTCTGCCGTTGCGGGCAGCTCCAGGGATTGGAGTTCTCTTAGCCTCATTCTGGCGGAGCGTGGGAAGGGTGTCAATTGGGCCGGTTTATTTTTTACGAGAATTTCGAAGTGAAATTGTATGAGAGCGAGTTTGAAGCTTTTGATAATGCAAGCAATTTTTTGAAGATTCTACCGCGGGGCAGGAGCTATGGAGGGGTAAAATTCTTACGTAACCTGAGCTGAGGAGCTAGGAAGTACACCTGTTGACCTGCCCCGCGGATTCAATGTGGGTTCTTGAAGTTTATTCACGAAGGTCTACACTATGAAGCATGAAGGGTGTTCTGTTTAACCTCATGAGTACCCCCGGGAAATCGGATCCGTCCGGTCGGGGACGGAGATCTCTCTCGCTTCTTCGGAACGATACCTACAGGACATCTTTTTCTTTTTCTCCTCTTTCCGCTCCGAAGGGATCGGAGTCTCGGTGGAATATTTCCCGAAACCCAATCGTTCATTCATTCCGCCGAGATGGGAATCGGAATTAAGAAAGAAAGAGAAAGCCAAGATTTGTTTGTGGGGAGAGGAAGGGGATGGGAGATCACGCGGGAAGTCATGACGGGTTCTCTTATCTCTGGAACATTTCAATTACAAGTATTTACAGTTTTTATCAACTAACGATAAAACGGCCACCCCAATCACATTAATTGATCGCGAACACTAGCGCAGGTCGGGATGGATGATGGATCCTGGAGTCCCCGCGGAGAATGTTTCGTCCTCCCAGGATTTCGCGCCAAGGAGCTTGGCGGGCTTCTAGAAGGCGTCAGATGACGGATTCGGTGAGATTGCCAGTTTAGTACGAGATACTTCGGGACTTCTTTGGAGTGTGTTTTTAAGCTTCGCCTGTTTCTAGGGGGCTGTGATAGTGAGTGAGGTTGCATCAATCATGAATGCGCTAGGGCGGTTTTGTTGTGGCGCCTTGGTTGGGGATCAGAAGCTTTCAGTTGGTCAATTCTGTCTTTTTAGTATGTTGAATGCTATCGTCTCATTTTCCTTGGTTTAGTTTCCTTTTCTTCTAGAACATTTGGAAAATGGATTGGCGCTTAGGGGTTGGATGACGTGTGTCCTTGATCTTGGGCAAACACAAGCTCGGAGACGCCCGAATTGATTGGTGTCGTCATTTGATTGATTCATGGTGGATCGAAGAGGTTGGGGCTTCACACTTAGGGGTTGATGTTTGAGTTAGGGATGCAGAGCGGAGGCGGGGCAAGAACATTGAAGGGGTCTTGTGCATCCCTTGATGCTGAAGTGAGGCGAGAGCAATTTATTACGAGATTTTTTAGACCAGAGTTGGGTGGATGACGGCGAGAGGGAAGCGACGTATGACTAGCTGGTCGAAGCATCCAAATCCTGTAAACAACGGCTCATGGCTGGCACAATCAATCCATGATCCTCTCTCATTGCTCAACTCATGCATGCTCTCGAGTCTCCCCTTCCAGCCAATGTGCTCCCTCGAGACTGTAACTGCTCGCACGAACCAGCAAAGCGTTTTCTGCGTGGCGTTCTCAAACAGGGCGAGGTCGAGCTGAAAGCACGTCGGTGTCCAAACCAAGGCTCTCGGTCACGCCTCACGGCAAAGAAGACAAAAAGAACATTCTTTTTTTTTTTTCCCCCTTTTTTCCACGTCGGACAACGGAGAGGGAACACCGATGCAAGGCCCCTTCCCTTGTCACAAGGTCGATATATAGTTCGCGTTAATGTCCCCTCCGCCTCATCGCAGCTTGATCCATTACACTAGTTTCTTCTAGCTTTCTCTGTAACCCTTCCCCACCAGTACGACCACCCCCCCTTCCCCCCCTTCGCTCCTCGCATCGTATCGCGTTATCTCCCGCCTTCACGTTTCCGTGATCGATGATGACATCGGGCATCGAGGGCATCAAGGTGTTGAGGCAAGGGTGTACTTCGTACGGGGGGTGCCACTCGCGTCTTTTGAGAAGAACTCCGCCCCGCAGGACCCCATTTCTTTTTGGTCGAATTGGGCTCTTCGGACGGGTAAAAACGGGGGGCACGTGAACTCTGAACCAAGGAAGTACGAAGTACGAAGCAAGACACTGCTTCGTACTTGGTGCAGTCCATGGAGGCGCAATGCATCTAGAAGCCTTCCTGATCGGGATAAGCGACGGGCGTTGTCTGACAAGTCTGACAGGAAGCCCTGCGGAAGTACGAGGTTAGGGGTCCGGCTGAAGGCGTCATTGCGACACCCTGTGCATTTCCTCCAGCTTTCCACTCCCCTCCCCTTCGATGCGCTGGAAAGCCTAAGAGACGAGGCGAATGCACACGTGACCCAGGCTTCTCCCTTGAGTCGCATGAACTGGCCCGTCTCCCCCATCCAGCTCGGAGCTTGAATTCATTGAAATCAGGGTGTCTCGTCAATTTCTACGACGGAGCGACAAAACAGAGCGAAGGTGCCGACTGCCCGAAAGGACCTTTTGTTTTATTCTAAACGAGGCGCAGAAACCCCCCTTGTCGTCATCATCCTTTTTTTTTTTTTTCTTTCAAATGAGAACCCAATGTTACTGAGCAGATTAACATCAATTTGACCGCCCAATTCTGGAATATACCTCTTCTCGCGTCTCTCTTGGACGGGGATACCGGGGCCGTGTTCCCTAGTGAGCTCCGGACAATGAATGGATGGACCCTCAAAGGTAAAAGTGGCAGGAATGGTCATCATGCTGAAGGCTGAATGGAAATGGGATATCGGGATTTCCCGGATGCAGCCCAGCTCGCCCAGCTTCCTCGACTCGGTTGTTGACGTGCAGTCATTTTGAGGCCCTCTTGGCACAAGCCAACCAACCATTTGCAGGACCCCTAGAATCAATCAATTCAACCACTGACTGTGGTGTCCAGACAAGTCCTACGTCGTAAGTACAGCCGTGTATACACTCTTGGCTGCTGATTATCTTCGCAGCGCTTGTGTCTACATATCTACAGGGGCTGTACACAACTCTAGACACTGAGACAGCTGGCTAGACGGAGACCACTGGCCAACTAAATACGAGGGTAGCACTCTCAGTGACACGAGTACACTCCTTGAACAGGGGTAAGATTTAATATCCAGGCCACCATGGTCACTGGTCAGCAATGCCGTCTTTTCCTCAAGCTAAAAGAAGGGGGAAAAAGAGAAAACGAGTGAGACTGCGGATAAACACAAATGCCATCAAGGTAACACAAGCCAGTGACAAGCTAGATACGCCGTGGGGGATGTGCAACCGTCCCAAAAGCTCAAGCTCCGATCAGAGAATCAGGTGTCACGGAGGTCACTCGGCGCCACACTTTATTCCTCGACACCGGCTCGGGCTTTTCGCGAATCGTGCCTTTGTTTCCAATCACTTTCTGGCCCTCCTAAATCCCACTTATTCTCCCGTATTAGAGCATTGCCACGTCGTTGCGCTTTTTTTTTTTCCCTTCTTCGTTTCCCTCAAGGCCACTGGACTGGTTGAGCGCCCTGGGTTTCTTGGGACGGCACGGCGTCTGGGGATTGGTTCGTTGGGCTCTGCGTTAGGCTCCAATGGCTCGTTTCCGCCTGGCGATCCTTTATTTTTGAGATGCATTGATCATTGTGCAATCAATCAATTGATCCTGGACCCTGCGAGGCCCTGATCCAGTAGGAAGCCGAGTTTTGAGGCCCGCCTGCGCCGTGCTTGACCATGAGCTTCTTTTTGAGTTCACCTGTCGAACTCCGGCCCGCCCTGGCCCTGGTACTAGTGGACACTACCATAATAGTGCGATTGTCATTGTGCGAAGCAGCCAGCGTAGTGTAAGGTTGTAGTGTGGTTTAGCCTGGCTTGCTGGCCCTGCGGATGCGGAGAGACTGGAGACTAGATTGGAGATTGGAGACGGAGAAAGAACGACGGGGGTACGTACTGATCTGGGAAAGAGTCCTCGAGTTCTCGGAGTACAGCCCGGAGTACTCGTGTTATCATGGATGACTACTTTGTCCATTCGTACGAAGTACATTGACATCATCGATCAACTCGTAGTTCGTCGTTCGTAGTTCGCGTGCATTCACCATCATTCGGAGCACGAGGAATAATACCGAGTACGCGACACTGAGCAATCTCGATTACACTCCTCGACAGTCCACTTGATCAATACTACTTCGTACACCGCACACTACGCGACACTACACTAAATGCAGGACAAGACGCCGGTGCCCGCAATCCCCACTTCTGTTGATCCCGATCATTGTCCTGCCCCCGAGCCACAGGCAGGACCAAGCCAGCCCCCCCAGAGCCCCAGACTCAACCCCGACCTCTCAACAAGGTATCTCCAAAAGTATCCTAGCCGTAGATCCAAGGTATTCCGCCTGGCCGGGGGTGTGGGAACATCAACGAAGCTTGGCTCCCGTTTCCCACTTTCCCTTGCTCTTATCCCGGAAGGTATCAATTGATCGATCAACACAATCATCCTTCCCCAAGTACGAAGTATCTGTCGCAACGATTATATAGCAAGTGTACTCCCCCCTCCTTCTCCGATTGCACGACCCTTCTTTTTTTTTATTTTCTATTTTCTTATCCTCCCGTCCCACTTTCTTTTTCCCTACGCTAAGCATTTGATCAATTGATCCTACGCTACGAAGTATTCACAACCCATCGGTCTCCCAATCTAGCTCTTAGCCAGGCTAGCCTTACATTTTTGGTAACCACTTGACCTGCCTTGGCCACTTGACCTCTCGGCTCGACTCGGCTTGACAACTTGACGACTTGGCTCGACTGCCCTACGCTGCAACTCTGGTCGCGACACCTCGCAACGACCCCTATGCAAGGGAATCCGCCTCGCACCTGGATTACGACTTGTGATCTGCCCTGCGCCGCCAAGCCCTAACTGGCCCCAAGAGAATCACGGGCAAAACAGGGAAGAAGAGAATAAGAAGCAGAAGAAAAGAGTCCAAATTCAGCCTACCCGGTAAACATCAGAGCTAGACCCTAGCACACCACCACCTTCTCCAATCGGAAACTAGCCTTCTTTTTCAAACATATATTTAGTAGCCTCACCATATCTCGCATATCCCGGGCCCTTGCTAGACCCGGTTGGCGATACAACACCTTGCTAGTAGACATCTGCATCTCCACCTGCACTCCTGCACTCCTGCATCTGGGAACGGCAAAGCAAGCAACCATTCCGACCATCACTGCTCTAGCATACCTCTCCTTATTACCATGGACGTTCCATAACACAGCCGCTGATCCAAAAGACTACTACCACTACTCCTCCTACCATTTCCCATTTCAAGGCTTATTCTCTCGGTGTCCGTTCCAAGACATCGTCCACTGCATGAGGGGTCATCCCCACACCACTGAACATCTCGGTCTTTCACTCCCAAACCTTTCCAAACCGCTGGGATTTCTGGCCGTCGATTGCCCACTTGCATTTACAGCATCCCCGTGCAACTATACAGCTCTACCACGAAAACCGCCGCTACCACTCGTACCACTACTACCACAGCTATTACAACAATAACGCCTACTCAATACTACCATTACTGCCTTCCGCCGCCTACTTACACAACTACGCAACCACTTTTACCATCAAAATTACTATTAAAGCAGAAGAGTTGAACGCTCCAGTTTCAGCCTTCAAACATCCATCACTCTCTCTAGGCATCACATCCTCAGCACTGTCATCATTCTCATTACCCTCATCTTCTTTCTTCTCCGTCATTTACGACGATTCCCTACCTCACTTACTTTTACTCTTCCCGGCCTAAACAAGCAGGCTAAACCTGTCGTGTCGCCGGATCGACATCTAAACTTCAGACCCTTCTCAACCACAGACGTTGGGCTTTTGGAATAAAGGCCCATCCCAAACCAGCGACGGTGGCGGTGTCAAACAGCAACATCCAACTACCCCAACTCCCACCCGATAGCAATTGCCCCTGTTCTTTTTCCAATCTTGACCATTGTTTCTGCGATTACTGGCAGCAATTCGGCACCACATTTGACGAAACCGCAATAGCAACATTAACAAACACGACGGAGACGACAACAACCACCGATAGCCTCCCCACACCGTTCACAATTTCTTTCTCTGATTATCTCGTGGATCTCGATCCGGAACCGGATCCGTGTCCACCTCCCCCACCCCAACAAACGGCACCGAGAGCATCCCCGATCCCAATCGCACCAGCACCAGCGCCGTCGCCATCGATAGCGACAACAACATCTACAGTTAGAGCTACAACGTTGACCACGGCTGCGTCAGTCCCGATAGGATCACACCAGGCCTCCCCGCTGCTGCACGCCCCCTTGTTCGACTTCGACCCATCGTATGGTTATAACACGTCGCCGGCGCTCTCGTCGTCGACCTCGTCACCATGGATTCCAATCTCTGGCACGGCGTCACCACACGGCAGCGCCGCCTCCTATTCTTCGTTCGGCTCTCCGATGCCCGAGCTAGAGCTAAACCTCGCGGAAAGCCCAGCAGGGAACTACGTCTTGTCGCCAGCGGCTAGTACGTCGATGTCGTGGCCGGCTAACCTGAATACGGGTTACGGTCTGGGATTTACTACTACCCACCCGGCGAACCTCGTGTAAGAATTTTTTTTTTTTCCCTTTTTCTTTTTCTTTCCCTTTTAAATTCGTCATAAAGCTATTGCGCTCTTGCTAACCCTGATTCCATCAGTACGCCATCCCATGTTGGCCAAGACACCAGTGGTTACGCCTCGCAGTGTGACGTCTGCTCGCTCTCCTTTGCCACGAGGAAGGAGCTCAAGCGTCACCAGAGCGTCGCCCACGAAAAAGGTCTGGCCTTCAAGTGCCACGTCGAGGGCTGCAACAAAGCCCGCACGGGTCACGTCTACAACAGGCGCGACAACTTCGTGCGGCACCTCAAGACGGCACACGCGGACGCGGAGGATTTCGACGTGGAGGAGATGGTCAAGAGGTGTGGGTTCGTGAGGGGCGCCGAGGGAGCCAAGGATGCTCGGCGCAGGAAGTAAGGTGGTGTGATTGTTTTCCCCAAGGGAGGAAGGATGTTCGTTTTTTTTCTTCTTCTGAGAACCGGAAATGGTCTTGGTAAGGGTTGTATTGTGTTGCGGGGGCATGGAATGGTGTCTTGGACTGTATTTGGTTTTTAGGGATTGGGCGAATGTTCCTTTTTTGGGGAGGCTCTGGTCATTTTATTCACCTTGCTTCCTTGGCTTCCTCTTCTTCGCTTTACGTCTTTTTTCATTTTCTTTCGCTTCCTATGGTGCTGAGCGTTGCCTCGCGATCATGATATCTTATTCCTATTCTTTCTTTTCTCTATTTTTTGAACTTGTTTTTTCTTTACTTTCTTTTTTTCTTTTCTTTACAGGGATACAATTGCTATTGGGGGTCTTTGGCTCGGGACACGGGACAATTTCTTTCCTTTTCTCTTCCTTTTCTCCTTCTTTTCTCCTTCTTTTTTTTCTTTTCTTCTTCTTCTTCATTTCAAGTCATGCCGCGTTGATGTTACCTGTGCTGTGTGGTGTAAAAGCCATGGGCTCGCGAGACGAAAGCGGACTGCACCTCGGGGTTGTTTAATTTCCGAGGGGGGGTTCGGTAGCGAAGGGGTCCGGCCGAAGTTCTTGCCCCGGCGAAGCGGAAGTCGTGAGTTGACACAGGGACGGACACTTTGGCGGCTTAACTATTAATATAAAATCTTCGGCCGGACTTGAACGATTCTTGGTGCAATGTGACGTGGACAAACTACCTCGTCGTTCAAACAAACGAACATCGAGTATTTCTTGAGATCCTTTTTCGCTGCGCGACCTTCTGTAACTAGAACTTTCTTGCTACCCCCCGCTTAAGTTCCAAGGAGGCAGTCTTGGCTTTATTTTTTATTTTATTATCCTAACTTTTTTCTTTGTCCTTCCCTCAATGTCGTGGTTGAATTGGCGCCGACGTCGGTATCTCTCTTCCAAGCCAAGATACGCTCGCCGAGGAACTCGAGAGAGGATGACATCTCATTGGAAACGAGGTGGATTTCGGGATTTGCGGCCTGGGCGAAATCTTGGCGGGCTCCTCTCTTCTCTGTTGAGGATTGTTTTGGAGTTTTGGAAACGTAAAACGCTGTTGCGGTGTTGAGAAAATGATTCCCATGCCGGGGATTTCGGGCGTTGGAGTGGCCGGCGGCTGGTGACACTGCTTCCGTGTGTCTCCAGCTGATTAATCTTTAATCTTCAGTGTCAAATCAATCAACGCATCGATCGCTCGTTCCTGGTTTCTTGTCTTTACGCAAGGGATGCCGATTCGATACTGTGGTGAGCTTTATAGGCGAGAGCCCCTCCGTCGAAACGGGATTGTACCGGGCAATGGCGAAAACCTGTGGCGACTTTAGCATAGCTAACGCGCTATATTTAACGACCCAAAATCCAAGGATGCCATGGCTTGATACGGTTGATCTCGCCTACAAGAAGGGATATCGAGGTGCAGTCAAGGACAGCATAGCTTGATGCGGTCTCTGTCCAAGTTTGAGACAATCACGGATTGATGCCGTGGATTGTGGGGTAGCGAACAACATTGAAGCGATACTGATGTAATATCCTTTCTAATGCGACTGGTTTCAGAGGAGCTATACAGTCTAATTGTGGCACGAACTTCTGGAAGTTCGCAGGTGTTGCAAGAAATCCGTCATTAAGAGGTACCACTGCGCCAAAAGGACTACCTGCCATGATGGGTCCTAGACCGACCAACTGACCTAGAACCAGGAGACAGGACAAGAGCGCGTGGTGTGCAGGTGTTGGAGTTGTCGATAACTAGACTCTGGAATTTTCTTTGGAAATGTAGTCTATTGTAGACGACCGTTGCCGATGTTCTAGGCCTCCTCGTCAGTCTTCTTTACGACGCTTGTGTTCTTCACTCTGAATCTACATCCGTCCTCGTCGTCTGCATCTAGATTAGTCAGAAAGTCGCTCAACTCAAACAGTGCAATGTGAACACTGAACAATGTGAAACCTGTGACATCGCCTGGCTTGTGAAGCCAAGCCAAGGCGACACTGACTAATCGCTCGAGCTCGAGAACACTGGATTAATTGCTTGCGTAGACAAACGAACGATGACACGCGTACTTCGTAGGTGGTAGAGCAACAACCCATTGCTTCCACACACTTTCGTCAACCCCAAACTCAAAGAGAACCGCCATGGCTGGGTTTCTGCGCGGGAAGCAGACGGGCATGCAACATGACCTGTCTGCGAATATCGCATCCACTGACTTCTGCCCCGATGACCTTGCTCGGTACGGAATTAACTCTCAGATCAGGTATGTGTCTGCCATTATGGAGGCAGTAGGCAATAGGCAATAGGCAATAGGCAATAGCCCGAAGCTACCTGGCCTTCTATCACAGCCTCAGTGTGGTGCAGGCGCTTTGCTTGCGCCTCTTGTCCCTCTCTCTCTCTCCCTCAACTCTTCCTCTCTTCCTATCCCCCA
>JUDQ01000037.1:0-25028 GCA_000812075.1 Scedosporium aurantiacum
AAGTACTTAATACTAATAAATAAAAAAAAAAAAAGGGGAAAGAAACTGAAGATGAATCGAAAGCGGGAAAGGATGAGCAGATTTTTGAAGCTGATGGGTAATAAGGTTGAGTGACATCAAATCAATGTTGTCCGGAAAAAGAATGGTTAATCTGCACTGTGACAACGACAACGACACGTCCACATCGAGCAGGTCCACATCAGAACCTGCAATGTGAACCAAGATCCAGCTTGTCCCTTTACGAAATCAGTTGGAGTGAAGATGATTTTTCGAGGCAGGGTCGACTCAAGTGGTGCTGCCTATTTGGTATATGGGTATATGGTCGAGGAGCGTGAGATAAATTGCCTTAGGCATGCACGCGATTATCGAATGCAGCATGAGCGGGTGCACAGGAAACAAAAGTATAGGGTTCCAACATCTATGCTCAGATTTTGCATTCATCAAATCTGGGCAGTAAGTTTAGCGGATACCTTGGGAAGTACGGGTGGCGCCTGCGCTACATCCCGCAGCCGTGGTTTATCTTCTCCCCTCTTACGTCGAAGTTCTTCCCAAGGATCTTCCTCTTTTTTCTGGGCCTTTTTCCCGCGTTTGCGCTTGTTTTTGCGCTTGCCTTCCTTGGGACCTGTATCCCAGCTATTCATGAAATCAATACCCGATGTCATAAGTAAGGATCCATTCTCCATCTCCCGTTCAGCAGCTAGCTCGAGTTCCTCCTCTCGTCGCTCCTGAATCTTTCGTTCTTCTGCTCGCCATTGGTCGTAGAGCTTATGCATCTTCTTCTCTTTCAAGGTGCGATACACCTTTAGACCCAGTGGATCCTTTCCCCCCTTGGTAGTCTTCGTTATAAGTCCGGACACTGGAATAGCAGCATCGACCCGTGCAGAGAAGTCGGAGAGTGATTCCCCTGGCCGTATAGAGGGCGCCGTGGTTTGTTCCTCACTTTTCTTTGCCTCATTAACCTCCTTTGTTTTTTTTGCTGACGATGATGGTTTCTTCGCGTTTCTCGCCGCGCCATCATCTAGGCCGGACGGCATTTTCTTGCCGTTCGCAAACGCCATCATCCTTTTGAATGCCCTCGGAGTATCATCACTTCCAGCGCCACCGCGGCCTCTCTTTCTCTTTGTGCCGCTAGTTGCTGGCGTTGAGGAAGCCGCTGAACTTGACTGAGCACGCTTGCGACTGGAAAGCGGAGCAAGCGGCCTTGCAACTCTCGTTGGAGGAAGGTCATAACTAGAAACCCAGCCAACTGTTAGATATCTGGGACTTTATTTATGATTACGAGAATATAAACCCATTAAGACTTACTCTGTGGGATCTGTACCCTTCCGGGTATGTTTGTGCGGCATTGTGTGATTGAACTGATGTCCTGGGACCAAGGGAATCGAGGGTTTGGCCTTTCAGACCAAAAAAAAAAAAGTTATTCGGCCTGGTGAATACAGAGTCCGAAGTACCTGTGATCTAGTTATGCGCCTAACGGGGCTAGGCCAAGAACGTTTTAAGCCATCATCAATGACTTAGTGGAGTTGAGTTGAGGTTAGTAAGATCTAGGCACGTGCGGCTTCCCCGCGACAGGAGATGAGTGCATTGTGCAAGCTGCAACGCGTGGCGACCTCTCTCATCACTCGAGACACTACCACCCATTTTACACGCCACTGGACACACACCACAACCGCAGACCACCCCTACGACTGCATATGAGTGACATGATACGTTTGATAGATGTCTTTTTTAACTACCATCCATTGACGCTGTCATAGGCGACCTGGCTGTTCTTTTTCAGACATCACCCCTTCTGAGGGCGTGCTTGGAGGTATCACAGAATCTTCCGCTGAGAGTCCCTTCTGCCTCAACTCATCCCGCCCTCCTTCTCTTCGATCACAATGAGCGCGCGCATACTTCTTCGACAGGCCCATCGTTTGGCCGCCCAACCCGGACTTCTGAGGCCGACACCATGGAGACGGATAGGGCCTGCAAATGTGACTGCGTATCATAACGCCGTCTTGGTCAGAAATGCATCTTTTGCTCGATTCTTGCCCAAGCTCGCTGCCAAATTTATTCGCGTTCCGGCGATGTTCGGTGGCGTAGCCGTAGGAACGCTTGCTTGGGTTCATTACCAAACAATCCGTAAGCCTTTTGTTCTCGTGTTTGCCCGTGAACGGTGGATGTACTAACTAATCTACAGAGGCGGGCAACTACGCCGTAAATATATTCAACAATACCAGAGAAGTCGTTTCCGATACCGCGTCCGGCATTTTCGATAGCGCGAGAGATATAGCGAAGCAAACGGCTTTGGGGTTCGAGAGAACTCGAGACGGTGCTAAGGAGACATGGAACGGGTGGATGCAAGACATATTAAAGCCTTCCCCTGAAGGCTCCTCAAATGGTGGTGGTCACTCTGGCGGAGGCGGTCCTCCAAAACAAAGCAGGGCTGGCGCTGCTACGGTTGCCGGGGCTGCCCTTGCCTACGACCAGGCCACTCAGGATGATTCCGCGGACCAGAGGGTCGAGCGCGATGACCAGATGATGGCTTTGACCAAGGAGATGATTGAAATTCGAAACATCCTTCAGAGGATTGGACAATCGAACACACTCACACTTCCCTCTATTGTTGTGATCGGATCGCAGTCGTCAGGGAAGAGCTCCGTCCTTGAGGCCATCGTTGGACACGAGTTTCTCCCTAAAGGATCTAATATGGTCACGAGGAGGCCAATCGAGCTGACCCTTGTCAATACCCCTGATTCAGTGGTTGACTACGGCGAATTCCCCGATTTGGGTCTAAGAAAGATCACAGATTTTTCATCTGTCCAGCGCACATTGACGGAGTTGAACCAGGCCATCCCAGACTCAGTTTGCGTCTCAGACGACCCAATCCGCCTATCTATTTATTCACCCAATGTCCCCGACTTGTCACTAATTGACCTTCCGGGGTACATACAAGTGGTCGGCGAAAACCAACCCCTCGAGCTCAAGCAGAAAATATCCGAGCTTTGCGACAAATACATCAAAGCACCTAATGTCATCTTGGCGGTCTCTGCCGCGGATGTTGACCTAGCCAACTCTACTGCCCTGAGGGCGAGCCGCCGTGTCGACCCTAGAGGGGAGCGAACCATCGGTGTCGTCACGAAGATGGATCTCGTGGACCCATCCCGGGGTTCTTCCATTCTCAAAGACAAGCAGTACCCGCTCCGTCTGGGCTATGTCGGGGTAGTGTCTAAGGCGCCGGTGCAAACTGTTGGCCTATTCAAAAAGGGTCCTCGGAACCTGATGACGGCTATTGCACAAAATGAAGAGGCATTCTTCTCCTCTCATATGGAGGAATTCGGGCCAAGGACCGGCGTCAGTACGGGGACAACTGTTTTGAGGAAGAAATTGATCGATGTGTTAGAGCAGACCATGTCGGCCAGCCTCCGGACAACAGGTGAGGCCATAGAACGAGAGCTCAAGGACACGACCTACAAGTTCAAGTCCCAGTTCAACGACCGGCCCATCTCGGCAGAAACTTATCTTTCGGAGTGCCTAGATGACTTCAAACATTCATTTAGAAAGTTCAAAGACTCGTTCGGTCTCCCTCAGATGCGGGAGCTCTTGAAGAACGAGTTGGATCAGAAGATTCTTGATTTACTAGCAGAAAGATACTGGAACAAGCCCATTCGGGATCTCTCTCCAGCGCCTCCAGAGCCTCTAGAGAGCTCCCTCGCGGATCTACCGAAGGCTGCTCTAGACTCACCCTATTGGACTCGACAATTAGAAGCGTCCTCGTCATCTCTCACCGAATGCGGCGTCGGGCACCTATCAACGGTTGCCTTAAAGGAAGCCCTCGAATCTCATTTCATCGGATTGGTGGATGAGTCCCGTTTCAAAGACAATCCGCTCGCAAGAAGAGCAATTGTCGAAGCTGCTTCGTCCATTTTGAATGAACGATTCTATCCGACAGTGGACGGTGTAGAGCATGCCATCAAACCCTACAAATTTCGGCTCAACATTGACGATCACGAGTGGAAAGAAGGGAGGGAGCACTCCGCCGTTCTTCTGCAGAAGGAGCTTAAACTATGCCAGTCGGCATTGAAGGACGTGGAAGCATCCGTCGGAGGCTGGCGAAGGCTGAAGGATGTTATGTCATTCGTCGATAAGGCGAGGCGAGGGGAAGTCATTGTTGACGGTGACAGCGAAAACCGTACTGGCGCCGGTGGCTTTAGTGCTGATCTCTTAGCAGAAGGTAAGATGGAATTCCTTGCGCAGCGATACTCTGGCCCCATGATTCCGCCAAAGCTAATACGTATTCGCCTACCTGTTCCAGGTCGTAAAGCTGTCTTCCTCCGTGACAGGAGCGACATACTCAACATGAGACTAAAAGCAGTGAAATCGAAGCAATGTGCAGATCTAAAGAACAAAGTTTACTGCCCAGAAGTCTTTCTCGACGCCGTTGCTCGGAAACTCACGGCTACCGCTGTCCTTTTCTTGGATGTTGAGCTTCTCTCGGAGTTTTATGGCAACATGTCCCACGCTCTTGATCTAAATATTGGCCGCAAGCTTTCTGACGAGGAGGTCGAGAGGTTTGCAATGAGGGATCCCAAAGTCAGGAGGCATCTGGAGATGATGCGACGGAAGGAGCTCCTGGAGCAGGCTCTGGAAAAGATGAATAACTTGAGACGACGAGAGTCGAGGGAGCTTGACCGGAGGTCCAGATTTAGCCTGAAATGAGCGACCGGAGGTTACAGTGGACCAAGCCATCATCTGCATATTGGCTCGGGCTTAGAGTGGGTCTCGTTCTCAGTGTTATGTGTGATCCTACGGCAGGGGCCCCTTGTGTGTAATTCAACGACAAAGCAGTTGACGTGTGGTGGAGGACCACACACTAGCTTCAATGTGTTAGTTGGCATAGACGACGATAGAACGATACCCCTCTCGAAGAATTTGTTGATTCGGAGAATATACATATGTTTAAATACTTAATCGGGATTCACATTTGCTCGTACAGGGCGCTCCTATTCAAAGTATGATGCGACTGACATTGGCGCAAGAGAAGTTGTGGTAAACTAACAGAGGATAACTAGAAAAAAAGAAGGCTTTAGATATGGAGAAGATTCGTCGTCTACACATTTACATCTGTTGTCATCTGCACTGTGACATCCCACCTCAGACTACCTCCCTGTCCATAACCATCGCCGAGTCGGTTTTGTACCAGAGACGCGATGCGATTTCTCAGCCGGCTCAGCGTGCCTTCATCTGAGCCTTTGGGTACGCGGATTTTAAGGTTTGCCATACCAAGGCCGTAGTGAACTTGCCAGAACTGGGCCTCTTCGACGTGCGCAATGCTAGGATCAGACTCGATTTCCTCCACAACAGCACCCACACTCTTGTTCCCTCCATATGACATCAAGAGCATTAGGCCTTGAGATATCGCAAGACGAAGGCCGAGGGCAAACATAGATATGGCGATAACAGCGCAGATAAGGTTATCCATCCCGGAGGAGTAATTGATACTGAGTAAGGGAAGGGCCAGGAGAAGGAGGGAAAATGACAAGGTGAGCACATGGAACGGGCTGGATAGAATCCTAGGCATCGAGGCGAGGTACGAGACACGCATGACCTTGGCAATGCGGGCATGGTTCCTCAGTCCATATGCAGATATCGCGGTCCCAACGATGGACAAAATGGCCGCCCAGCTAAGATTACTCGGAGAGACCACTCCGTGCGCACTGTCGGGGCGAGGGTGGTGGTGGTGGGATTCGTGAGAACTTCCCGACTCGAGCGAATGTCGGACGCCGTGGGAGACGAGGTCAAACCCACCAAACAAGAGGAATATGGACAAGGCGAACCCCGCCAAAACTTCAGCCCGTTCCAGCCCAAACGGATGGCGTATACTACTCCGTTTCCAAACCTCGAAGTTCCCGAGCACATCCACAGCGACACAAATGGCGGCGCTTCCGGCGTCAAAGAACACGAGGTGTGAGAGGGCGGTGAGGGCGAGAGAGCCCTCTGAGCGGAAGAAGACAAAGACGGCCACAGCGAGATGGCAGAGGCACCAATATAACCTCACGCGCTGATCGTGATGCATACTACGCCATGCTTCCTTTACAGTCGGTACCGGGAGCGATGCGGGAAGGATCGGAGGGGGTCTCGGGGGAGGCTCTTGGAAGATTTGGTGCTGGGCAGAGATACTGCTGTGTTTGTATCTGTGGCCACGGCGCTGACCGACATTCTACACGATGTGGTCAGTGTATGCGCTTCGCAAAAAAGTGCCAAGCTAACAAGCATCGCGAGCTTCCAAGGGCCCAACCTACCGATTTAACTGGGGAAGTCGATAGCACCTGCGTCTGGAAGTTGAAAGGATTCCTTGGCGGCTGCGGCTCCACGTCATTTATAGAGTCATCCCCGGCCATTGAGGGCGGCCGGAGGCGATTGCTCGAATATTTGGTGCTGGAAGAGTACGAGAAAGGTTGATGAAGTTCTTCGTCTTCAATGTGTGGGATGGCGATGGTCGGTTGAGGTGGGGACGATGCAGGGGCACAGATTGAAGGAAGGCTCGAATCCATAGGCAACCCGGACAGGCGCGATCAAGGACTAGCACGGAGCAGGGCCGTTTCTGGGGGTTCGAGTTCGAAGACAACCGGGTACGAATAAGGGGTTTTGTTTTCTTTCCTTCCAGAGCGCCATGGACGACCTCTTTCACGAATAAACGGGTTTATCGAGTTGGCCGATGGCATGAGGTGTTGCTAACTTGAACATGTCAAGAAGATGCAATTCGGGAGACGGACCCAAGCCTGCGCTGGTTTGGGGAGCTTTGGTTGGGTGTGCAAGGGGCATGCCGTGGGTGCGCCAAAGGTGACCCATGTCCCAAGATCTTGATGGGTTGTGGACGTCACGTGGAGACGGAAGCAACATCTAGCCTTTGGAAAACAGCTGTTAGTCATATCGAGAACGGATCAAGGTCCTAACCTCCCATCTACGAAGTAGGCTCCATTGCCAGTTGAATGTCTTCGTTTTCAATCCAGATCCTCCGTACATTGATGAACCCAAGCTCACCTTCTTAATATACATATATATATACATACATATAAAAATAGAAAATAAAATAAAACTAAAAACCGTCGATTTAGCAGGATTCCACCACCGTTTTTATTCGTTTCCAACAAACATGCCTCTTCTTCACGCGAACTGGAGAAGTTTGGAAAAGGAAAACCATCTCGTAAAATTACATAAATTATATTGTATGAGAACATTAAACATATTGCAAACCGATTCATTAGCGCCATCCTGCGGCCACGCCTTCAATCGCCTGTGATCTTGGCATGTCTGAAATATTTCATCCCCACCCAGGCAACCATAACCCATATCCAGGCCATGACACAGGTCAGGATCAACAACGCCGGGTAGTACCCGACTATTGGCAAGGTTGGGTCGTCCTCGAGCTCCGGGGGTGCATACGGCGTGGTTCCAACATCCCACGCCCAACTCCATACACCAAAGCATGATCCCATCCCCGTGACAAAGACGAACCACGTAACGATTAACACAACCCAGCCCCAGGTCTCTGTTTCTCCATAGTCCCAATCTGCCTCTGTCGATGGAATAGATGTCGTAGACAGTCCGACTGCCGAATACGAAAGAGGAGCTCGCGCAATTTGGCTGGGCCGCCTCGCCGACGCTGTTTTGCGGTTGGCGAAGAACGAGTCGAGGCCGGATGAAAATGACAGGTTGGCCCGGAAGCCAGATGTAGTAGGTTGCGGCATGTGCAGCCCTTCGTCGTCGTCAGTAGTAGAGGTCGACTTGTAAGAGAGGGCCGAGCTAGTTATCGATGTTGGTGGTAGTCTCTGCGGCGCGTCGGTTGTTGTTCGAACCGACCCGAGGGTCGCGCACTCCTCTTCGTTCGAGCCATCATTCGGGTCATCCAATGCAGGCCACGGAGTCACATCCGAAGTTTCGCTACGGCAGTCGCTATCCGATGCGATGGGCGGGGCCGATTCTTGGTCGTCGCGATTGTTCGTCGGCGCGCTGTGTTCGTTGCTTGCAAGGTACTCCCTAGGTTCCCGATTATCTCTTACCGCCGCCTCTCTTCCAAGAACGACCTTTCGAAGAGATTCTTTCCGCCGCTTGAGGTCAATCTGATGCGACCGAGTCACTCCCGAGGGAGCAGCGCTTAGGTGTGTCGGAGGTGAGTTTTCATGTCCCCCGATCTGGGTCTGGGCCTTGTCCACTGTTCCGGGTGGGCGCATGAAGGGGAGACGTGACAGGATGCTTATCCCGGTACTATTGCCTTTGAAAAAGCCAGAGTCTTCGGGGACTCCAAAGTCCATCACTCGTCCAGGTATATTTCCGGTAGGTTCATGGAGATATCGCTGTTGCGAAAGGGGCTCTCCTCGTGTCACAAGCCAGCAAAAGAGCGAGGTTGACGGGCTAGAGGTCGTACAGTATATTAGCCAACAGTGTGCATAGGGCGCGCCGAACAACATGCACTAATCGTGCACGACGCAAATTAATGCTTGTTATAGTGTTATGGATGAATATCATAGATTTAATTTTGGATTGTTCCATAAAAACGATTAGTATGGATGACGTAATTCAACTTCTGTAGCGCCAAGTGTGAGGCTCGAGCCTTTGCTATTATTGTTGTATCCCTGATAGTATACTGTTAATTTCTCATCACCTCAACCATCCAACTTGCTTCCACTAAGACTTGGCTCCATCGTTGGAATGGATTATTCCTGAAAGCAGTTACATACAACAAGAACTTGTGGAAACTGTCATCGAAGCAGAATTCTCCAACTCGGGAGTACTTGTTTCGGACCAAGCCGGTCCTGACTTGAATCTGCCGAGGTGGCTAGCCAAAGAGTCTCGTTCTTGACCATCGCCTTTCCCGCCATTTCTACCCAATTCTCGACTGTTTCCCATGCTTTAATCTGGAACCAAGAAGAGCTAGACTTCCACCGTCGCTGCGTGGCGAGTTGATCCTTTCAGCACGAAGTCGAACTGATGTTGTCCCAATTAGGCTCTCAGTCAGCTGATTCCGCCTGACCTTTGATTCCGATTGATCCCAGTTGACAGGGCGGACCCTCACCTTCCCCCAACATTTTGGAAAGGATGAAAGAAAAGAAAAAAAAAAACCCCCAAGAATTCCTAAGAGTCGCTCTAGAGAGAAAACCAGGCCTCCCTCGTAACCCGTTGAATATTGGCGGCTGCGGTTATTCGAACTACACCGGACGTCAACGTGAAACAAAGCGCCCAATCTAAACTATAAGAATGTAATCTGCAGTTGTACGTCCGGCGCTGGACGACTCAGAGTTTTACTCGGTATATCTAGCACGGTCCTTGGTATCCCTTCAACTGTTGCCATGATTGGCCCCCATGCATATTCATCAAGGACATCGGCCCAGGCAAATCCGGTAATTGCGCTAATGCTGAGTCGTGAGTCCAGATCATGTTATCCGTGCAGCTGTGATGGAGTCTGCGTCCCTCTCAGGAATAAGCTTGAATATTATTGGATCTACAATTCAAAGCTGAGGGAGCCCTCGGGCACTTTTGCTGTGAGGGAAATAGTAATATTCCAGACCCAACACTTGAATGGTGTTTAGACTGTCAACTGATGACGAGCCAAGTCCAGCCATTGCCCACTTGCAAGTTCCGACTCACTCAAACGCTCACCACCCCCCACCTTCACCGACCCATCGCCGCCGCAGTGTCTGTGCCATGGAACCCCTACCTCGCCCTCCGTGCATACTTCATACACTCACTCCCACTATACTTCGTAGATTGGGGCTTTAGGGAGACAGAGACTGGGCGGCTGGTAAACCGAATCATGGGTGAAGGACGAAGTATCTCTCACCCAACCTCCCTCCAGAGTCCAAACCCACCTTTGCCGCTGCCAGCCCCCAGATTTGACTAGGCTCTCTCACGCGAGTCCTCTTCCTGATCCTCTGGTTGATGTCTTACGAAGTAAGCCCAGCAAGTTGGATGAAGTCAAAAGCAGTGAAACATAGCGATCCGGAGCAAAAAAATTTAACCTGGATGGTCAGGGTTCCAGGTTCCAGGGGATGTCAGAGATTTGATCATTGGTCGTCGGTGCACAGCTACAACACAGCGTCGGAGAAAAAAAAGAAGTTAAAAAAATAAAAAATAAAATAAAACTAAAAACAATGAGGCTCGCGTGAGTGGGAATTGATCATGATGTCTTGTGCTTCGTAGTATGCCGAGCAGGCGGTAACGCATAGCATGGCAAATGAATTATCATTGAGGTTATTGATGCAGCCAAACTGCTGTCCTACGCCTACGAAGTACATTGTAATTTGATCACACACAAACTCCCTCAGCTTGGTTGGATTTTGCCATCCAGGCCGAATCCGGATCGTTTCTGGCAGACTGCGCGCCAAGAGTCTACTCCGTGAATATGGACAGATGAAGCTGTACCCCCTCTCCCTCCTCCCCTTTCCAACTCCCTGACCCGACCCCCTTTGGCCAGGCCCTTCCCTTTCCCCCTTTTTAGCCCGATTTGATTTCGTGATCTCTACTTCATATGCTGCACCGGGCTAGCGACAGTCTGACGCTCTGTTGATGCTGCTCCGATTGTGTTGGTAGGACCACTATCGTAGTGTACGAAGTAGTTATTGACTGAGAGCCGTCCTGCTTCAAATAAATGGATTGGCTGGACTGATCAATCAACAAATGTATGATGGAGTAATCAATGCCAATCAATTCGTCCTGTTGCTGCATGGGCGATGACATTGGGACATCAAATCGATCAATTGAACATTAAACATTCATGTTGCCTTGTTCGTATTTAATCAATTCAATATCAGCACTAGAGGTGCATCAACACACTAAAAAGTCCACTACTACAGTGATCTCCCCACTGAAATTTGCCCCTGTAGTCCTGCTTGATTGAGCACGAGCAGTATTCAACACTCGTCCACCAATGTACTACATTGAGACTACAGCGCTGGGACAGAGCACGGAGTACCCCAGACCGAGCGGAGAGAAGTTGACTGGCCTGTCCTGTCAGGTACTTTTTTTTCTTTCCCCCGTCCGACAATTGCAGACTCCAGCGCTCATCTTCCCAGAGTCATCTGCTATTACCAAGCCCATCCTGTGGTGCCTCCTTCCTCCATTGCCTGAAACGCCAAATCCTCAACCCTCTTCTTTTTGCCGTCTCTCCTTTGCCAAACCCCCTCTTTCGTGTGGTCAACCACCAGCACGCCTTTTTTTTTTATCCTCTCGCAGACTTTTCGGTTTTTCTTCCTCACGCCTTCTCCTTTTTCATCTCCAACCATCTCCCGTTTCCCCTATTCATCTCGATCCTCCTCGAAGCCCCAAACCCCCCAAACCTTCGCATCTTTGATGGCTTACCGCCACTCTGCCACATCCACCCTAAGAGCGACTTCGACCGTCTCGTGCCACTTCCCTCGACCGATATCTCTGCCGACCCGCCCCCGACAACTTGATCCTCGACGATAAATCTCGTGCATTAGGACCCGACTCATCAATCTCCAACTACCGCATCATTCCAAGACCCCAATCTCTATTTCCCCAGCAAGGGGCAATCAGAGGCTTGGGTCGTAGATCATCATTCATCCCCCTTTTTTTTTTTCATCGACGGGGCAGGGTAGTTAACTGCCAGGTCCTCTCAATCATCTCCGAATTTGTCACCTGCCTTGATATTTCCCTCTCCAATTCACCTCTCGCCACGCCAAAATGAGGGAGGTTAACTTCAGCATCCCAAACGTCAACAAGGCGTCTGTGGGCATCACGACTGCTCTCTACGATCGTCGAGCTCTTGACTGTACCTCGACACTCCCCTTGATCAACTCGCTCAACCATCTCGCGTACCTTACCACATCGTCGGCCCGCATTCGCGACATCCTAACAGTGGATGGCGGAATCGAGCGACTAATCTGCATCCTCAAACAAGGGCGTAGCAAAGACATGATGGGCATGTGGAAATGGAACCTCGCATTCCAATGCGTCGTCAATATTGGTGTTAGGGGCTCGGAATCCGTGAGGACTCGCGTTGTTGAGGCCGACATGGTACCCGTCATCGCTACCATCCTAGATAATTACATCAAGGTCGTTGAGAAATGCCGCGAGAAGGCCGAGGAGGCAAAGCAAAAGCAGATCGAAGAGCATCACCGTCAGAGAAGCCATGAGCACCGTAAGGCTTCATCATTTACGAATCGTTCGAACCAACTCGAGTCCGACCAACGAGCCTTCCGCCGCCAGGCGCCGCCTCCTTCCCTAAACGTAACGCCGACGCATAACTCGCAATCTCCCTCATCTTCTTCATCCGCAGCCCTTCCCGAGCGTGCCACCCTTGAGCGACATCCCCGGACAACCTCGACCGAAAACGTCGCCTCGTCGAGCCATCCTCAACATTCCACACAGCGTGTGGGCGAAAGCCATCGCTCCCTACCCATTCCCTCACGTTCCCTTGTCCAACCTCCAGCAGCAGTCGGGCCGTCATCCTCAACTGTATCGGAAAATCTCGATGGGCTACCTCGTCCAGTTCGAGAACTCGACCGGGCGACGGTTTTCGGCCAACCCGGCTTCACCTCGCAACCTACATCGCCGACAACACCCCTCCCACCTCCTCAAATTCGCTCGCCGACCGTTCGACCTACATCGATCCTGGCTCCAACAGGCCGCTCTCGCCGTCGTCCGTCCATCAGGCACCAGAACTCAACCGCTGAGCCAGATGATATGGCGGGCGATAGCATGCAGTCTGATGAATCCCCGGACGCCGAGATGTCCGGGACCGGAGACATCCAAGCACCCGTTGGAATCCAAGACATCACGATGGGCGAAGAGGGCGAAAGCATGCTAGCCGCGTCGGCGTTGGACCTAACTAACCCCACCGGTTCGGAGACCCAAGAGGCCGGGGCCTTCAACATTACACATCGCGGCCCGATTGACGGTAGTATCGCCAATCCGACAACCCCCGTTCCTGCTATTGGTTTGAGCCCCAACCGACCAGCAATCACGACCCCCCCTCAACCCGTCATGCCCAATACCGGCGTACCACGATACCTTCTCGACAGACACTTCGTCCCAAATACCCAGATGCTTGCCGCTATGCCCCGCGAGGAAGACGTGATGATGTCTCTCCAGCTACTTGCTTACGTTTCGAAATACTGCGGTCTGCGGTCCTATTTTCTAAAGAGCCACCTTGTCCCTCGGTTGAAGATCGGAAAGGAGATTAAGCTCTTGGACAGCGAAGACATCACCTCTGAGTCTCTGGAGGAGGAGGAGGTTGAGGAAGAGTATCTCCTCCCTGACGATTTCAACCTTTTTCCTCTCGTGGAAAAGTTCACTGTGAGATACCATAGCCAGGACATGCAATATTGGGCCGGCGTCGTCATGAGGAATCTCTGTAGGAAGGATGATACGAGGGGAGGGATCCGCCAATGCGCTTATTACCAGTGTGGAAAGTGGGAGGAGTACACTCGCCAGTTCGCCAAGTGCCGACGATGTCGGAGGACAAAGTACTGCAGCAAAGAATGCCAGAAGAGCGCATGGGCATTCCATCGTCATTGGTGTGTCCTTGCCAATTCCAATCAGCAGCAGTGAGCCAAACCTACACAACGAGACAGACGACCCACGGCCCACAAACCAACAGCCTCTACAAGGAACAGCAGTTTCCAGACTCAACTTACTACTCAACCCTATCACCCTATCACTGAGCATTTCGAATTGTCCTTATGCGTTGCATTATGTAACAAGATGAAGAGCATTACTTCAAGGCGCTCTTCGCATACCGAGACAGCCTTGTGTGTTTGGACTGGTTTTTTTCTTCTTCGGTTTATTTTCTTTCCCTTCTCACTGTCTCTTTACATACTTTGGGCGTTTCTTTCCTTTTCCCTCTCCCCCCGCCTTTGTTTTTTTTTTGTTTCGCTCATCGTTCGATACCACCTGGTCTTCCTAGTATATATGGCTTTGCATTGGGACTTCTTCTTTTAAGCATTACTATCATCACATCATCATCTGCGACAGAATGTTTTTTTTTTCCTTTTTTACTGCAAATTTTGTCCCTTCCTGTGTGCTTACCCCCAAAGGTCCTGAACAAGATTTGCCTCCGTTGAGGAAGGTATTCGGTCCCTCGCAGTTGTGCAATCCCTAGCAAGCGGGCATTGCTCGCAGCTAGCAGACCAAAATTGGAAATGGTGCTTGAATCACCATATGCTGATTGGAATTGGAAAGGGTATTGACCACCACTAGACTGGATCGACCGCCTGCAGCAGAAGCATAAAATGGGGTTTAGCTCATTGAAAAGTCTACGAACATGGATTGGGATCAACAAGGCGAGCAGAAAGACGTCGAGTTTCGAGGGCGAAGGTGGCTGAGAAGGACGATGGTAGCGCCGGTTCTTTTATACATTCGTCACTGTACATGCGGGCCGGCATTTCTAACGTGGAACGAATGATAATGTATCGATATGAAGGCCATTTCTTAGAATGGCCATTCCTGGATTCGAGCAATTTCCCTTACCTTAATGACATTTTTTAAGACTTCGAAGGCATTGAGTTTCCCACATTTGTCTCGGTGAACCCCCTTCCCCCGCCCGAGAATTTGGTTACACTTAGGGCTTGGTGAAAAGAAAAGGAGGTCCAGAATATCCCGTGAAAATAACAGGCACTCATAATGTGAACTGTGAGCCAGGCATGCAGCACGCTTCGGTGACACTGTATTCTGAATAAAAGACCCTGCAGACTCAAAACGAAACCCCTGACATCTTATTGCTGGCCACTCAATTTCTCGAAGACATGGCCTTCCTCCTAGCCTTCCCCGGCCTCTTGGCCTTCACACCCTTAAACCCAGCCTTGTTCTTGTTAACGCTGAACCCGCTGAGGTCGGCAGAGCTGAAGGCGTCCCCGGACTTGGCGTGGCGCTTCTTCCCGCCGAAGCCGTACTTTTCGTTCTTCTTCTGACGCTTGGGGTTGGGGACGCGGTCGTCCGACCGTCCGCCCTTCCCGGCCGACTTGAATCGCTTGCCATCGTGGGATTTAAGCTCGTTGTCGACGGCTACGTCGAAGAGGTCATCTGCCTCGTGTGTATCTGCGTTGCCAGATTCTTGGCGCTCTAGAGAGACGAGGCAAAAGAAATCCATGTTAGTGAGGAAGGTAGGTGAGGAGGGTACCAGTTGTGTTGAGGTCGGGAACGGAAAGGGAAAGGAGGATGTAAGGCGTGCGCACTTCTCTTCAGAGCCTTGATCTTCTCAAGGGAATCCTTCTTCGCCTTTTGCCGTTCTTGGAGCTTGGCAATTTGCACCTGTTTGCCAAACTTCTTCAGATCTCTGAGCTTGCGCGCTTCGGCGGAGGCCTTCTTCGCTGTGGCCTCCTCGATTAACTTTTGTCGAATCTTTTCCACATGTTCGTCACTCTTGACCATTTCGGCAAAGTACTAAGCGGTGGCACGAGGGTCAGCATAGGAACGAGCTTGCGGAAGGTGGGGGGACAGGGGATGTGGGCTCGAGAGAGTGTGTGAGTAGTGAGTATGTGTGTGTGGGGAAGAGAGATGGCATACGTCGTTGGGTCGAGAGAAAGGAACGCCTTCCTTGCGAAGTAATGTCCGAGCCTTGAGCACGGCATCTCGACTTTGCTTGTAGAACTGAAGTTCGCGTTGGAGGTCGTCCGAGACATTGGGGATGTCGTCGGCAGTGCGGGTGGAAGAGGTAATGGACTGGTGTGTTGCAAATGGGGCCGAGGAATCGGTAGGTATCCTTATCCGGTTAAGAGAGGTGAGGAGGGCTGCTGTATTGTTGATGGTGAGGCGTGTGTGGGGGATTAGGTCTTCCTTTTCTTCTTCTTCGAGGTCTTCGAGGTCGGAGACTGGGATATCTTCTTCCTCCTCGTCTTCTTCGTCATCGTCATCGCTATCGCCGGCCGTCACCTTGGCAGTTTTACTGCTAGCCTTTGACTTTGCCGGAGTGTGAACTTGTTTCTTCGGTGGGCGAGGTAACCGCTCCTCCATCTCCACCTCCGAATCGGAAGTGTCACTGTCATCGAGTTCTTCGATATCTAGCCTGCGTTCGTTCTCCTCGTCGGCGTCATCCTCATTCTCGCTCTTGTCTTCCTCCTCGTCTTCCCACTCGTCGTCATTGCCACCGTCGCCAGGCTCAGATGACGCTTTCGCAGCTTGCGCTTTGGCAGCCTTCTTCTGCTCCTTGGCCTTGCGAAGAGCCTTCAATCGGCGCTTCTCCTTAATCTCGGCAAAATCCACACCCTTTTCGTCGGCCAGGGCCAGTTTCAATATGCTCTTCGTAACCATGGCTTTCGGCAAGATTTCGAGAATTGTTGGCGAAGTGGGTGGTTGAAGAAAAAGAAGGAAATTGGCGAAGTCGGAATTATTGACTTGCTTCTCTGGCTGAAGTCGTTCATTCGTGAAATTTTTCTTGGGTGGGCTGGATTCTGCCGCTCAGAAGTGCAGAATTGCACAGGCTATGTGGGGGAGAAAGCGGATATGGGGGAATTAGGAAGGCGGTGGAAAAGTGTGTGGCTATGTGGCTGTGCGGCGGATTGGAGTGTGGCAGGTGAATTACTTTGTACTTCGTAATTGATGTTATCCGTTGTGCACATACATGCATTGTTTGTGCTTTTGTGCTTTGTGCAACTATTGATCGGAAGCTCGAACCGACTCCCACAAAGCCCAAGACGTCCCATCAGCTTAAGTTCAGAGTATCAAGGATCATAAATACTCCTGATATCCTTATCCTCGAAGATCCAACCCACACCTCTTGCCATTACTGCCCCATTTTCTCTTCCCCATCTGCATCATCCTCACCATCTAATGTCCCGACCCTCGGGGTTCAAAGCCGAGGCTGATACGACCTTTACTTCGTACACAGATGCTATTCCAAATCGAGCCACGCAATGTCGTGTATCGTAGTCCTCACAACTCATATCACTCGAACTAGTGTTGGATCCAGTACTCTCGCGTCAGCCGTGGTGGTCAATATGTTATATTCCGGTGAAAGACTTCCTAAACTCTACATTTCATGTTCCCGTACTATCTCGGCCTCCTGCCTATTTCCAACCAGATATATATAAAAGTTGTATATAATAAAAAAAGAAGAGCTACCGAGATCCGAGTCCATGTAGAAACGTGCCTTCGGTGAGCCTCCTTGCTAAAATTGTTAAGAGTGGTGGCGCATGGCTCGGGGCACTGGACGAGTCGCGGGATTGACAGAACCAAGGCAACAGAGAATCGAAGAGATAGGGCAGTCTCGTAATAGTTTCGCAAGACGTTGAGCCGACGGCGAGAGAAGCTGTGAGGTCGAGTGAAAGACCTCCTTTCCGAAGTTTCGGCCGTTAAAGAAGCGTGTTGAATCAACGTCCCTATTTCCCCCAACACCTCGGGGGCTGGAATCTATGCAAGGAAAAATGCCGAGACGTTCCGAGGAGCATGGGCCGAAGAAAGTAGACAGGAGCTGAGCTCAGGAACCGCGTCTTGCCGGAGAGACCACCGACGAGATCTGTTTACAGGATGGTGCAGGTGCCATAGGCAGCGGTCGCATAACCATCGGTGTGCTCCTTGGGGGCCTCGGGGTTCTGGGGCTTGGCCCTGACAGTGCTGCGGCCGTGGGCGGAGGCACCGTTGGTGCCCTGGGTCTTGGAGGGAGCGGAAGGGGCCATTGCGATTGGAATTTGGAATTTGTGGGTTTTGGAAAATGAAGGGAGCGTTGCTTGGATCTAGTTGTTTTTGTGTGAAGGAAAGTGTTAACCGATGATGATGGTGATGATGATGATGATGATGAGGAGGAGGAGGCTGATGGACAAAACCCGAGTTGAAGGAGGAACAAGGTCCGTTTTTATATTCGAATGGACTCTCAAGAAACCGCCTCTCTTCCTTCCAGGACTAATTAGTCGAAGAGATACAGATGACCTGTTTCTACGACAATGCCCGAGAAAGACCTAGCTTCCATGCCAAACCTCCCTGCTTCAATGAAACCAAAACCCACCACCTGGTGCTGGGCCCCTTTGTCGGAACAGGCATGCCGCTGGAGATGCTCTCACAACCACCGAAGCTGCTAGACCCGATCCAGAATACCTGACCATTCTTTACCGTCCCTTGCGCCCTCGGTAGTGGCACATAGCAATCTCTCCCCCTCTTCGGAAGCCAATTCTGGCCGAGAACTCCAGCTCCAAGGACCAAGTGAGGGATGAAGTCACCAAATAGTTTAGGCAAGTCGTTTCAATGATTGGCTAAGTTGACGAGGTTCGGATTCGAAATATGTGTGTGGTATGGAGATGGTGGCTGTGACCTCGTCCCAGCTTATTCTTTCGAAATATCCCAGGGACGCCACCAACAAAGGGAGGGAGGAGAGAGAGGCTCCAAGCAAATATCACCAACCACGGATATCCCTTTTTGGCCTCATACGGACTATACTCGTAATTCATTGTTCCCAGAAGTGGGGCAAGAAGCAAGGGGACCTCGGGCATGAAAGGACCGGCTTGCATGCAAGGGAGACGACGCTGGTGCCCAACTCTGCGTCCATTTGAATGGAGAACAAGTCTCGAGCAATGCTGGGTGGATAGCATGGGTGGGAGCCTTTCCCAATCGGCGACTCCCATTTACAGTCTCAAAACTGATTTCATATCATTCCTCTCTCATCCATTGGGAGGCACCGAATCTGTCTAAAAATGGATCCATCTCGGCTTCTCTCCCGGAGCATTAGATGTAGATTGGAAGGCCAGTGTGTGGCTGGATTGGAGAACTCCCTTTGGCCTATTTCAGTCAACAATGAACCCTTCGCTCTTAGCAGTCCAGGTGCACCGATCAAGACGTATCTCGTTCTTTATTAATGTTATTTGTGGGTATCTGATCCGTCACACACCATGCCTGAAGTCGTCTTGCTTTGGGGTTCGTCATAGCGACTCCGATGCGCACCTCTATCTATCCAGCGGAATGCACCAAACGCCTCCCCCTAATTATCCATCCCGCAGTTCCGCTCTTGCAGTCGTCCAGTCCCGAAAGCTTTGCAAATCATCGACGTTGACAATGTCCACCCCTTCATCAGACAAGACCTCCCAGACCCGGTCTCTAACATTCAAGGCCCATGCTGGCGCCCCCCAGTACCTAGCCTTGAGGCCGCGGGAATGAGCTTCCCTGACACTCCTCCTCAACCTCTTGATTTGACCCTGCGTTAGGAACCCGGTCACGGAAATGCCCAAGTGTTCGGTAAAGGAGACGCTTGCGTAATAAGAATTTGTGGCGTCGTATTCGGAATCCTCGAGGGCATTCAAGGGCGCATCGAAAAAGGAGTCGCGGAATGTTGAGTTCGCCCTCAGGATCGAGAAGTCCGTGTTACCGCTCCCAACAACGGTAATGGGGCGATAAATGACCTTGCCGTCGGTCACATGGGTAAGCCAGCCTCGCTCTCGCAGAGGTTGTAGCTGGGCCTGAACAACAGGCCATGTATCATGGCTCTCGCTCTTTAAGTCGATGACGAGGGCGAGAGTCTGATTGGGGTCACTCTCATAGACTCCGTTGTGCGTCCAGCCGTGATCGAGGGAGTACGTGTTTCTTTGTTCCAGGAGCTTGACGAGAGGCTCCACGTAAAGACTGGTGAAGGTAACTCCTCTTCTAAGGTCTGACCACTCATGCGCGATCCACAAATCGCCCTCCACTAGCCAAACATCGGCCTCGATGCCGATGCAGCCCGTCTTTAATGCGGAAAAGACGGGCTCCCTGCGCCAATAATCATTGTGTGAGTGGCAGGAGATTGGATTCGGTTTTTCGACGTACGGCGAGTCTGCGTATATTAACCGGGCAATGAAGGTTGGAATGCCCACGACTGAAAAGAGAAGTCTGGAGAAATGAGTGAGTAGACGTAAGAGAAAACACCAAGAAGAAAACTGCAGCGTGACTTACACGCTGAAGATGAGCGCAACTCCGCAGAGGACGGTGCCACGACCTACGCGGCGCCCGTAGATAATGAGGACATCATCATCTTCCTCGTAGAATTCGGATTTCACTTTTCGCAATTCATCGGAATCGAATGAGCCCCTCGATTCCCCGGTGTCAGACCCAAATCCGCGCAGCAAAGACCGGCCGCTTTCTAGTTTAGACGCTTGAGCACAACTGTCGTCATATACGGTGGACTCGAACGAACTTCTTTGAGAGAGTGTGCCCTGGTGACGGTGAAGCTCCATTTTAAGGAGCTCGGGGCCGAAGGATAGAAAGGTAAAAATAAAATAAAACAAGGGCAGAGAGTGCGCTACTGCTACTCTTATACGATGGGACGTTCTGGGCGCTAGAGATGAAAGGCTTAGAGAAGTTGTATTGCACTTACGAACCCGTGGTCACCAGCAGTGAGGTACGTTCAGAGGAGAATAGGTCATGGGACTTACACCCTCTTCACAGCACGACAGGGACTGCACGAAGGGCAAGAGGGAGGAAAGAGAGGGAGGGGAGACGGAGATGGTTTCAAAGGATAGGAGGGATAAGCGAGGGACATAGGAGGGATGGGGGACTTATACACGAGGAGACGACGATCTAGTCTGGCAAAACTTCCCCAAGCACAGCATATCGTGGGACCCGCACCATCTCCGACAGTCTATCTATCGGTTATCGTCTACCGGGCATGGGGTAAGACGGTAAGACAAACCCCAGCAACGATGCAAAGACAGCACGAGGTCGCGAAATCTATCCCGTTAGGCTAGACGATATTACTTCGCACAAGCTTTTCCTCTGCTAAGGGTCGGTGGTTTTATGGTTAATAACTCACCTGCCGTACTTCGTACACGGTCACTCGCACTCGTAGATCAAGATCTATCGTTCAATGTTGATCAAATGCTTAAAAACGAAAGTGGCCAAGGGTTTTCCAATAAATTGGCGCTGTCGCCACACGTGCGTCAATGGTGCGGGAGGATTCCCTGCTGGGGAACTGGAGTCTGGAGGACGGGCTGGCGGCTGGGGGAAAGTAATCGTCAATCGTTGAACATCAATTGATCAAATCCTAAAATGGCTTCGGATGATGGCAAAGGACTGGCCGCTACTTCGTAGAATGGCCACCAGAAAATCGAGCCACATGGGGGCCCTAGCCACATCTCACCGACAAGTCGTTGTGGTTCAGTGGCAGAGATTGGATCAATGCATTGATTGATTGTCGTGGGATTGATCAATTGATGACTCTTCTGACTACAAAGTACGCTACGAAGTACTTCGTCAGTTTAGTGTACGAAGTAGTTTACTTTGTAATCTACTTCGTACTACAGGTGTGAATCACTCGACGGTCCTCGCCATGGGCATGGGGCAAGAGAAGTACAGATGTTGTAGTTTTTCAGTAGATAGGTTTCGGACAGAAATATAGAACGTTTTCTTGAAAGCAAGTGGTCGTCCAACCTCTTCAACTCGTCGCCGACACCAAGACTTCAATACAGCCCGTTTAATGCGGTTGATATGGATCCTTTTTGCATGTGTAAAGATGGACTGGATTAAACCTCTCTTCTCTTCTTCGACTTTGCCAAGGGGCACCTAATTACGGCGTAATGTACTCGGTACACGCTGTGGGATCCTTGGCGCTGGACCCTGGAAAATAGTGTACACCCCCTGGCTTCTATTGCCTGGCTGATGTCACCGCTCCGTGGTTATGGGAGCACTCAACTCCTGGGCCTGGTCCAGTGTTGGCCAGCCACACTAAAATAGCGCCCTTGGAGTATCATCTGTCTTAAACTACGAAGTACTTCGTACCTTGTACTTGTACTCTTCCATGCGCTGCTCGTGGAGCACGAAGTATTATTCACTGTTATTAGCGCAGTCCACTCCACCTGGCCTAGCCATCTGCCTCCAGCTGTCTCAGGCTCAAGGTTTGATTTGCCTTCTTCCGTGATTGGGTCCTGCGATTGCACCATCTGCTCGGATTGCAACTGCAGCTGCCTCTTTTAACCTCACGCCTCCCAAACGCCTAGAAAAGGAAAAAAACCCTCGTGCACTTCGTCCTATTGGCAGCCTCGTTGTTAGCTACTGCGTTACTGCGCTCCAGATGTGATTCATTCCGCCTCGTTGGGCGTCACCTGAAATGTGGCACAAGTCCCCAAAAGCAACAACATCAGGGAGACTCTCAACCAGGATCCTGAGCTGGACTCCCAAACCCATCATTGGCCTGCGTTCCCACCTCCTTTCGTGAGCCCTGCCGATCGCGTGACCGACTTTGAGCTGCGGACCTCAGCCGCCTGCCTCTTTTAACACAGTCTCTTGCCCACCTCCATGACCGTCTTGGCTCCCAACCTGCAGCCATCGCCATGTGCCGTTTCTTAGTACGTAATACTGGACCTCAACCCACGCCCACGCAGTCCGAACTCTATTTCCTGTTTGGGAATACACTTGAAGACTGAGTGAAACCTACTAACACCGCTTCTTCATTGTAGGTTTACAAGGGGAGCGACGAGATCCTCCTCTCCAAGTTGATTCTCGACCCGAGTCACTCTATCCTCAAGCAGTCTTTCGACTCGCGCCTGCGCCTGGTAAATCCCGCCTGTCCTCTAATCTCCAATTCTTAGCCTCCCTTCCGGTCCTCTAGACCAGCCCGTCGACTCCGGCCATTGCGCTCATAGGACCTCAAGCTAACCGCTTTGTTATGCGCGCAGGACACGCGCCGTGGCCAGAACAACGCCGATGGTTTCGGAATAGGCTTCTACACCGACCCCAAGCTCGGCTCCGCTCCATGCCTCTTCACCTCTACTATCCCCGCCTGGAATTGCACCAACCTCCACCGCATCGCATCGAAGACGGCTTCCCGCCTCATCTTTGCCCATGTCCGCGCCACCACCGAAGGCACCCTGAGCGAAGATAACTGCCACCCGTTCTACCATGCTTCCCTCATGTGGATGCATAACGGCGGCCTCGGCGGCTGGAAACATATCAAGCGCCGCCTGGGTCAGCGCCTCGCCGACAAGTGGTACCTCGGCGTTGTCGGTGGCACCGACAGCGAGTGGGCGTTTGCGCTTTTCCTTGATACATTAGAGCGGATGGGTCATGATCCCAGCTCTAAATCTGAAAGTGGCTTCGGCCCAACCGTGCTCAGAAAGGCCATGCTCAAGACGATTGAGATCATCAACGAGCTCACCGACTCCATTCCTCGTGACGTCATTGACAACGAGAACGTCGACACCAGAAGCCTCCTGAACTTTGCCGTCACCGATGGCCACAGCGTCATTTGCACGCGCTACATTAGCAGCTCCACCGACGAAGCTGCCAGTTTGTACTATTCCTCGGGCACACAGTGGGAGGAAAAGCCGTCCGTAGTTCCTGCCTCTGGGCAGAATTTCTACATGGAGCGCCGTGATAAAGGCGCCGACATTGTGCTTGTCGCCAGTGAGCCCTTGACTTTTGAAAGAGGTAGGCCACACCCGTTGACTTCCCCCGTCTTCCCTCCCTAACCGACGATGCTCGTGTTGCTAACGCTCAAGATTCTCAGAGAACTGGGTCAATGTACCGACAAACTCGATCCTGACGATCCATAAGCAAACCGTCATGGTCCATCCTATCATCGACAAGTACTACAGCCGTAGCCCCAACCACTTCCGATCCAGCGCGTTCGTCCAGACCAAGGGGCTCATCGCGAACGAGAAGGCTTCTACTAGGGCACCGATCTGCCCTATTCCCGACTTGCAGAATGGCCATGCAAAGAAACCTATGGGCATAACATTGCCGCTCAGAGATGGGGTCCATGGCTCTCCTCCTGAGAGGCTGCTGTCTCCACTCTCCCCCGGCCGAGGGTATAGGGTGAATGGTCGACTAGCCTCAATGGAGCATTCTTAAACGAAAAAGCAAGGTCAATTTTTAATTGCGGTTGGTCATTGGTCACCCATTTTGTCAAATTTTGGTAGGTGGCCGTTCTATCTCGGTATATCGGGCCCGTCGGTATACTCCAGATGTTATCTATGATCCGCCATTTTCTCCAGTCCAACTTTACTGGGGCTTGCCCACTATTTTTCTGGACTGGGGGAGTTTTTTTCTTTTTTTTTTTTTTTAAAAAAAAAAGATGGAAAAAAAACAGAGAGAAACCAAGGAATGAGACTGGAGATACGGTACAGCTGTTTAATTCTTACATGATTGTGCTTTTTGTTCATCTGATGGTTCATGCGGTCAACAAAATTGGACATTGTTAAAAAATAAAAAAAATAAACAGGGCTTGTGTGTGGCGTGGCGTTTCCAAAGATGGGGGAGAGGATTCAAGCATGCGAATGATATCTTGATAGACAAAAATAAAGATCGTGCCTTCGTATACATTTAATCATACAAACAATTGCTTCATAAGAGAGTATTTGCATCCGACCCCCTAAATAATAAGGAAAGAGGGGGAAAAGAAGAAGAAGAAGAAAAATGAGAAAAAAAGAAAGAAATGAGATGTAATCTCTAATTTATCCTCTGCTCCTCAACATCCCTCCGCCGCAGCAAAGGTTCTTCCTCGTCAACAACCTCCTCCCCACCTTCGGTAGACCTCTTCTTCGTCCTTCCCTCCCGATAGAGCACGTAATGCTGCAATATAAAGACGGCGTCGTACGCAAGCGAGACGTTCCCCAAGGCGAACTTGACAGGGTTCCCCGTGATGCCGGACCAGTCGCGCTGGAGGTACGAGTCGACGCCCTGCTGGGCGATGGAAAGCACGCCGCCGGTGAGATCGAGCAAGATCTGCCAGATGGACCAGCCGCGGGTGGACTGGTTGCGGAGGTTGGCGAGGACCTGCGGGGTGTACTTGACGAGGGTGACGAGGAGCTTCACGTAGGAGACGGCGTAGACGACGTCGAGGGCGCACCAGTCGGTGGCCGGGTCGAAGTCGGGCCGGGCCGCCGACGAGAGGACGGTGACGGAGACGAGGAGGACGGCGAGGACGCAGCCGAGGGTGACGGCTATGATGGGTTGGCTGGGTCGCGCGCGGGCGCCGTCTCGCTGGAAGGACCAGAGCGTGGGGTGGTATTGGCTCGTGGTGACGCAGGAGAGGACGAGGGCGTGGGCGGCGAAGGCGACGTCGTTGAGCTGGACGGTCGGGGTGAGGCCGTGGTGGCGGGCGGCGTATTGGGCGCGCACGAGGGGGGACCAGT
>JUDQ01000037.1:25359-152622 GCA_000812075.1 Scedosporium aurantiacum
CTCGTCGGTCGTTATTCGCGGCGGGTAGCCCGCAAGACACTTTTCTTTTTAATGGCGGTTGCGTCTTTTGGTCTTCCCCGCCGTTGCGCGATTGGGGAAGGTCCTCGCGACTTACTTCGTCGCAGCTGGGTACCTCGTACTGCGTGGGACACGGGGAGGGATTTACTTAGTACAAAAAAAACGGGGTCCTTGAAGATTGAGAGGATGGAATCAAGGGCTTGGCGGCGTTGGTGCTCTCATCGCGGGATGTGACTAACTCCCTTGGTCATAGGCCCCCCGCAAGGAACCCCCGACAGACTGGGCTGTGTCACGTTTGATGGGTTTAATGTCACCTGGACGAAGTAATTAATCCGGATTTGGTGTGTCGTGTCTAAGAAGAGCGGCGCCCTATGAGTTGTCACGGAAGGGCAGAAATTTGCAGCGCTCTCACCCTTTCGGGCAGCCATTTCCAGTACGAAGCAAGCCATCAGTAGGAGATTTTGGGAGTTTTTATGTTTTTCCTCTTCAGCAGATCACTCGATCTGAAGCGTCACAAGGCAGCACCGCAGCAGCCCAGACCTTTCAGGTTCCTGCGATGGTTTGAGGCATTACTGAACTGGGTTTCAAGGCAAACGTCAGACTGAAAACGAAGGCGTTGAGGAAGTCCGATCACGTCATCGATTTGTGGGGTCCAAAGTTCAGGGTTCGGAGAAATATTGCAATTGTACGAAGTACTTCGTGGAGTACTTCGTGGTGTAGTGTGTAATTACCTACTTGTTGTACTAGTAAAAGCGACGCCGTCGTTTCTTGGTCTCGAGCCAAATGATTAGAAATCAATTTAATATGTAAAACTAGTTTTCTGATAAGATTAGTTCAGTGTTGCTGGTTTATCTTGTTGGTACACAGCTCCACTATGGGGCTCCTGGCAGAAATAGAAGTACTCGCTGCGAGAAGCGATATCTCCGTGCTGTTCAAATGTTCAAAATCTTGGTTCGGAATGCGCTGGCGATCTGTACTGCGACTATCATTATGCAGGTGCAGTCAACGGTTACCAAGGGATAATAGGGTACATTGTACTTCGTACTCGTCACAAGACGAAGTAAGCCTGCGACAGGGGTGTTGACCCTTTGAAGACATTTGACATTTGATCAATGTTCAATGTTCTTTCAATTGTTCTGATCCTGTTGGGGGTACTTCGTAGTTCTGACGTACTTGTACAAAGTAAGATCATATCTTACTTCACGTCCAATGTTTCGTTCCTTCCCGACAGCCGTTTGAGGGTTCGTGATGCAAGGCAGTAAGTAAAAGGTGCCTTGTCTGCGTGCACAGGTGGGCCGGAGTATCGATGAATTACCGTTGCAGCCCATCGTCAACAAGGAAAAAAAAACCATCAATTGATCGTTCTATGCAAGTATATTATCTTTCTACTTCTACTTCTAGTGCATCAAACCTGTTTTCAAAACAACGCGGCCACTGCTCTCCAAACTAGCGCCACTTTTCCGAGACACCGCAACCCATGTGCACCGCTCATGCTCCAGTCTCCCAAGTCGACTGGGCTTCTAAAGCATCAAGTACAGGCCGTTCCAGCAACTGGCTGGTCCCATAATGCCATATAAAAGCTCCTCTCCCCTTGCCTAAAACAAGAAAGGGGTAAAAAAAAGAAAAAAAAATAGACAGCAAAGGAGCAAAATCAGACAATACCAAACCCAACGACAACCACGGAACCAAACTGGAAAGGAAGAAAATTCGCAGGCTCGCAAAACGCTAATAAATCCAGCAAAGGGGAGAGGGTGGAGGTAAAATAAACCAAAACAGAAACACATAGATAAGGCATGAGGAGGCCAGACAAGCACAGTTAGTTAAAATCCATGTAGTAGTAATAATAATGCCGCTTCCTATTTTTTTGCTCGCAACGCCCTTCCTGTATGGTTTCATGCCGTGAATATTATGACGCAAAACAACAAAGTGTGAATGAGACTGGGCCATGGGATGAAGTAAAGGAAGAAATCAAAACAGAGGGGAAGGGAAAAAAGAGAAGAAAAAAAGAAAATCAAAAAGGAAAAAAAAAAAAAAAAAAAAAAAAAAAAAAAAAAAAAAAAAAAAAAAAAAAAAAAGAAAAGGGTCTCTAGTCTCTAGTCTATCAATAGAGGAGCCGTGCGCAATGGGAATCTTTCAATCAAACGAGAAACAAAGACAGAATGAAGGTGGCTTGATGCCCAAGGCCTAGGCGGTTGTAGCCGGGGTTAGCCGGCACGCGACACCGGCCCGTTTCTCAGGTGTTAGCCTCCAATGCAAGCAACGCAATTGGAGGGACCTGATGTAACGAGCTTATATTATTACCGTCGTTCGATGCCGGAAAGGTCAAAGACAATGCAGAGGAACAACAACGGAAACCTTGGCGGAATCCGCAGTGGTTCGCTCCTGGCTTCGTCTCGCCCCATAAATCCGACATCGCCGACCGCAAAACGTGCCATCCGCCCGCCCATCCGACAACCAGCCGAGGGGGATGATCCTTAAAAGTGGTCAAGGGGTTTCATTTTTCTTTCTTTCCTTGGTTTTAATCCCACTACCCCTTTACCATCCCATCTTTTCTTTGTGGAATGGTTTTTCTTTTTTTTTAAGAGCGACCTCCCATTGACCTGGGCAGAGATTTCCAAGAGGCTTGGTTGGGGAACTTGAGCTTTCCGAAATCTTCATCCAAGTCGAGGATGATCTTCAGCGCGTTTCGGCTCCTGCCGAATGGTGTAGGATCGAACTTCTCCTTGAGCGTCGACGCCGCGGCGCTGATGGACTGGACCTCCTTGGCTTGTCCGGGCATGGGGAAGGTGTTCTGAAGAACCTCATACGCCGCGAGAGTGAAGCCGAACTGGGGAGACGATCGGAAGATACGAGCCGGGCCACCCTTGAAGAAGGCCTTGAAGCCCTCTTCCTTCATGATGGTCGTGGCGGCGTGACGCAGACCGTGGTAATGGCTTTCGCCCTTCCGAGCCTCGACCTGGAGTCGTGTCTTGATGACGTCGCAGGGCGTCGTCAAGTACGCCGCAGGCATACCGGCAATTGCACCAGCTGTGAGGAGTTCGAGGACGCCAAGCTTCTTGGTCGGGGACTCTCCGAAGAGATCCCTCTTCAAGTGATTGTATGCGGGGAAGTAGATGGCCGAAAACGGGACGTCTCTGAGGAGACAGGCCGACGCACCCTTATAGAGCCCCTTAAGCCCCAGGTTCTTGACGATCCACATTGCCGACCGCTTGGGTGGGCCGTCGACGGCCTTGGCCATCTCTCCTTGGACTTGAAGGCGAATCTTGACAATCTCGAGCGGGTTGGTGAAAACCTGTGCAGGAAGGCATGGAATGTCAGCTGGTTTGATAACGCGGTAAGTGCGACGAGTAAATTGTCACTCGCTAATGGAACCGACCCAATTGCAAGGTCGACCTAATGGAACGAACAACAACAACGACAACAACAACCCGAAAGACTGAAGAAACCGTAAAGAGGACCCGGGATGAGGGCGTTTCCACTTACGACTTGACAACCACCGGCGGCACCACCGGCAATCACTTCATGCATCCACCAGATATTACCATCGCTGCGGGTAAACCAGCCTCGCACCATGTCGTTTACGGTAAGCTTGATGGCCTTCTCCGGGGCCACACCGACGAGCTGAGGAAGAACGCCAGAGTACAATCCGAGGACGCCTTCATTACGGACTACCTTCTGGAAACAGTCGATCGAGTTGTTATATAGACGCTGTCCCGGAATGGCGCCTCGCTGGTTCTGCATTCGCGTCTTGACGAGATCGATGGGGTAAACCATGAAGGCGCCAAAAGCACCGGCAATACTTCCCAAGGCAAAACTGTAGGTCGACGAGAGGATAGAGTGCATAATCGAGCTCCTCTTAGGCTGCGGCTTATGGCTCGACTCATCCGATTCATAGTGTCTCCACGAGGGATCGAGCACCTTGGCAAAGTCGTTGAGGCCAAGCCTTCCCGAAGGTTCGCTAAGGCTGGCAAAATGGAAAAGGATGTCGGCTTCCATGGGAGTGAAGAGGGAGAAACGGGTGATCTTGGCCGCCTGGTTAAGGAATTCGGCACGCGTGATCTTACCGTCAGCGCTCTTGGCACACGCCTTTCGCACAATGAGCTCGACGAGATCCATCTCCTTGATCATGTTCTGGAAGGCGCGAACATTGGCATAGGAAATCTTGCTGCCCTTGGAGATGTTGCACAGAGAGCCCAGGTTCTGGATGACGTGGTCGGAAAGCTTGTGCTTGGCAGTCTCGAGAATGATGCGCTCGAAGTGCTCGGGGTCGATGAAGCCATCGCCGTCCTTGTCGAACAACTGGAAGGCTTGCCGGATCCTCTCGCCCTGCAGACCGCGAAGCATCTGCGAAAACTGATTGTAGTCCAATTCCTGGCGCGTCTTCTTCATGCCGGTGTAGAGTTTAGCCCATTCGCAGTTCCAGTCGAAGGGGATGCTCTCGGGCCCCTTGTTCATCTGGTAGAGCTTCTTGAAATCCGCGTAGTTGACGGATCCGGTTCGGTTGATGTCGAAAAGACGGAAGGCAATCTCGTACTCGGCATCAGGTTTCGAGAGGACATTCTCGAATGCAGTCCAGTCACTCAGGGTCACCTTGCCGGTGCCCCTCCGGTCGGCAACATGAAACAGGATACTATACTGGTCCCGCTTCACCTTGTGCTGTTTGCGAGATGCATTGTTAGTGTGGGTCGCGACGCGGGCAGGACCATCTCCGCCCTACCTCTATCTCTAGGAGTGGGGGTGACAGGGTCGTCCAAGCGACCGAAAGGCGAAAAGGCATGGGTGGATACGTACATAGTCTTCATCGACGGGCGCAACGGCGTCAATGAATTGATCGGGCCCCAGGTACAGGTCGCCCGTCTCGGGGTCCTTAATGGCATTCTTCTGGAACCGCGCCTTGGATCCAGCAGAGAGCGAGCTGGCATCCTCAGACACCGCCCGAAGGTCCTCGGCAGGCCTCTTGGACATTGTAGAGGGTAGGAAATTGGGGGAGGAGAGGGGGAGGCTGGAGGAAGACATCTGAGATCAGTCGATGGTGCTCGGCGCTCTCGGAAGGAAGGTACTGTTGAGAAGAAACCAGAGTAAGGACCACCTACGATGAAGTAAAGGGAAAACCAGTAAGTCGCAGAGGAGGTGAGGTTGGTCTGGACACTCGGGAAGGTAGAGGTATGAGTAATAAAGGGGATCAATTGCCGGGGGGAGGTGTGAGGTGCGAGCGCGCAATGTGGACCTAGTCGGAAAAAGAAGGAAGAGATAGGGTGGAGGAGCAGCAGGATCAATGACTCTCTCCGTTGCAGTTCAAGCTTGCAAGTGGGCCTCTGTGCAGACTCTCCAATCCCAAGAAGAAGAAAGGACCAGGGTTGATAGGATCAATGAGAAGAGAATGAAGTGGTGTTGACAGTAGATGGATGGTCCTGTTCAGAAGGGATTGATACCTGTTTGTATGGGTGAAGTATGTTTTTGTTCGCAGACACAACACGTAAGAGGAGAGATTTTTTTTTTCTTCCTTGAGTTCAGTTTTTCTCTGGCTCTCAATCGTGACTGGTGCGACAAGGCGAACAACTTCAAGGGAAGGGGGAAAAAAATTAAAAATAAAAAAGCTCAGCTACCCCTGGTGAAAATTTAGGCGGTGAGGCGAATTTTTTCCTTTTTGGGAAGCTTAACCCCAGATTTTCCGCGGGAAAGCCGTTCTCGGAGTCGGGATTTAAGTTTTACAGCGTATCTTGTACTTTGTAGACACTGTTTTACTATTCTTGCCGACAGACATTGCGCTGTATTTGGACCAACCACAAAGCAAGTGCGACCCTGTACGAGGTACACTGTATGAAGGGGAGACTGTGACAGTAATAGGAGGGGCTCGAATGGGGAAGGAGTCACATCTCCATCTCTGGCGGTGTAGCAGTTGCAGAGGAGCATTTTCCCGGCTGTTACGGAGCATGTGGTCTATGTACGAAGTACTTCGTCCTGCGCTACTTCAGGGTTCGTACTTTGTACTAGTGGTTTTGACATCTGGCTGGAGCATGGATCGCTAAATGTCACTCTCTGATGTACACTCGCAGTGTACACTAGGTATTATAAGTACACACATTCAACTGGAGTTGAGGATCCCAAGGAACCAGAGTAACGGTGCGTGGGGTCGTCCAATATGGACGAGATCTACTAGGTAGTGTACGAAGTAGATTTAGCATCGCTCAGGATCGAACTGAATGGACAGAGTGGAGTGAACACGACTCCGACTTCGTAGTGTAGTGTACGAAGTACGCACACATCCACACGAGCTCTCCTCCCATTCCATCCGACTCGAGAAATAGCGGGCTCTACCGCCCCGGAATAGTCAGGAGAAGACTTTCTTAGTGTCCAGCTAGCTTTCTTCCATAGTACCAAGATGATCCTAGTTAGAGTCTAGGGTATTCTGCTACTAGCTTTTCGCTCCAAAGTATCAATGATATCCAGCACACTATGGCCCTTCGTAGTGTGCACTAGACGATCCACATAGAGTTTCCGTTCTTACCAGCAAGTTGGTTTTCTTCTGCCAAGGAGTGTACGAAGTCTGGAGGTACCCGCTTTGGAAATGCTGTGCGAAGTGCAGGCGGGAGGATTCGGGGATTGGCAATTGCGGATTGGTTCGTTGGAGGCATTTCACACATTTTGAGGGTCAAAGAAAACGCTTGAGCTGCATAACATTTCCAAGCTACTCACGAACTAAAAAGTGCTGCCATTTGATCCCGCTCCTGTCCTGGGGTCATGGGACCCTTCCCTTCAATTCTGCTTCCTTCTAAGGGCTAGCCTAATACACGACGCAGTGTACGAAGTACGAAGTACACTACATTTGAGATTATCATCACAGTCCCGCCTTGGCCTTGTACTCCGTACACTACAAAGTACGAAGTACTTCCTACTTGGACTAGAATTTGGCGGGAAGGCGCCGGAAAAGGCTTGGCGAACGAGCATTGAAGCTTGAACATGAACGAAGATGATAGATATATGAAATTATACCGAGGCACACCTCTTTGGAAACTTCGAAGCTCGTAATCTAACTTTGGCAGCACATGAGGCAGATGACACACAAGAAAACTGCAAAGTAATTAGGATCAATGGAGACCTTGCAGGTGGCGTCTGCGCCAGCCGGGAAATTTCGAGCAGGGTATTTGGACCTGAAGATCGCAAATGAGCTCTCAAAGACTCATTGTTATCATTGATCTTTTAGTAATAAGCGAACCACAAAATTGCATCAACCAACGATTTTGCAGCTGCGAAAACGGAACCTGCACGAAACAATCCCATCTCCTTTCTGGCTTCTAGCCATGCGACCCTTGCAAGTTGCAACAGCTTGCAGATGGACCCCCACGCGTCAACCCAGAGCCGCGAAAAGGATCGATGCGTTCGAGAGTCGAGACCAATGGAAATGCGACGCTCCTCGGGGTGTGAAAAAAGAAGAAGAAAAAAAAAAAGCTCAAGCTGACAATGTCGCAATCATAGCACAACGCCAGTTTTGCGGCTCCGGCCATGCGCAGGGTCCAGCAGGAGCAGGGGAGTATTTGATCTGACGTGGAAAGCGCACCAATAAAGCCCATTGGAAATACTCGTGTGCGAATGGCGGAGAAATCCACAAAATGAGTATCGCGTGGTGTCTACGAGGTAGGCTCTAGCGCATCAAGGATCCGTCAACACTAAAGGAGGAAAACTCGGATGCACCAAGCACAATGTAACAGAAGCAAGCGAGAGAAATGATCCATGCACCATGGACACCCAAGCGGTTCAGCCTCCTGAGGAATACCAATTAGAGAGTTTTGAATCGTCCTGGCATTTTTCACTTCATCCTGGAGCACATCGTACCTTTCGGGTAACAATCATCGGTTCCTATCCGTACAGCTAATAGTACCAAGGCCTCTGTAACCAGTAAGGGTTCGATAAAAGATGGATGACCAGCTACTGCAACATGTATAAACAAGACATCAATAGAATGGAGGCACCCACACCGTTTCTGAAGCGTCGCCCAAACATGAGGAAACAAAGAAACCGACGGTAAAATATGACGGCGACAAGATATTAAGCCATACACACAAAAGAAGCTCGAGAGAACAAAGAAGAGAACCGACACCATCCGCCAAAGAGAGAAACACAGAGTGCGTGGAAGAGAAGAGAGAAAAACAAAAGTCCGCAATGCGCCTTTTTGGTAAACATTTTTTTTTTCCCCTGGGAGGAGTGTATGCTGCTCAATACCTATTCCTTCTATTACTTGCCTGCCTGTCCTTGCTATGCTGTCAAGGCCGTAACGCCAAGGAAATAGAAAAAAAAACCAACGCGACAAAGCTGGCGCCGTTTGCCTTTGGGAAACTGATGGATCGGGTTCGAGACTGCCACGAAGACGGAAAGAAACTCGTCTTCAGAACCGCAGGCAGGGCGCCAGAGAAATGAAACAGGGACAAGTCATGAATATCGTAAACGTCGTTAGGGAATCGTCACAATCCTTTTCGAACAAGGAAATATTGCCCATCAGTGGCCGGTGCGAATCTATGCCTCCGCTGCCTGTTGGACACTGGGGTACATGAAGTGACCACCAGTAACCGCGCTGGCGCCCTCCAAAGTGTCGCGGTGCTGCATCGTCGAGTAGGACAGAATGCTCGGCTGATGGCTTGGAAGCTCGAAGCCCGCTTTAATCTCATCCTGGACGAATTCCGAGCAGTACTTGAATCTCTTATCATTGTACTTTTCGAAGATCGCCGCATGATGCTGAAGGGGCACTTGGCAACAGTCAAGGAGCATGTTGAGCAATGGCTTCAGTTGATTCCATGTATAGCCAGAATAGTGAACATGGGCAGGGGACTATAAGAATCAGGACTATATTAGTGTTTCCTGTTGTTGCGAGGTTGGCTCGGAGCGAAGGTGGAAAACAAAAGAGAAAGGAACAGGTGGGAAAAGGGGAAAATAGAAGGAGGGTGGGGGCGAACGTACCCAGTCTCCCTTTCGAAGCATGAATCGGGAGAGGCAATGAGCACCAGCCGCGATGAAGCTACAAGGGCTCCCAACGAATCGTTCATCCATGATGGTCACCTCAATGAAGTACTTGGCGAGTGTGCGCGTCTCTAGATCGTAGTCATCGGCCTTGCTGATGCGTCGGAGGAAGCTCATGGGACCTGGCCAGCCCAACTCAAAGCCCAGCATACTAAGCATGAAGCGTTCGGCCTTCATAACCTCTCCGACGGTGTATCCCTGATCGACCATATAGACGATCTCTTGAAGGGATGGGCAGTTGATCTCTTCATACTTGGCGGCTACCAGAATAGCCGTGGCACCCACAAGCTGTAGCTTGCCAAGGGATACGACCTTGTATGAGAGGAATCGGTCAATAAAATTGACGGCGAGGAACAAGGTCTCAGGAAGAAGGTTGAAGCGGTTGTGGACCTGCACAAGCCAGTCCATCAAGACTGAGCGCATAGACCATTGGATCTCCGTCTGGATGTCCATGTAATGTGCGTTAGGAAGAAGGCGAACCTGAGAACGAGTTGATTAGCACCAGAAATCTCTCTCCCAGACGGCCTCTCTTGTATTGTGCCTACCTCGAGCTCCCGCATGTACTCAAAAACTTCTTCGCCATACTCAGCGACCATGCTGACATCCCACAAGTCTTCATCAATGTCGTACTGAGGACGCGTGTTCTCAACATATGCCTTAGCCGCATCGAGTTCTCGCAGAACCTTGTTCGTCATCTTAGGGTACGGAAGGGTCGTGGCGCCACCAGTCGTGAGGTCACCGCGGGACCGGAACGAATGGGCGGTCGTGTAACCCTGATCGTCGTAGATTTCCTCCTCCTCCTCCTCCTCCCAGTATTCCTCAGGCTCGGACATGAACGTGGCCGAGGTAACCTTTTCTTCTTGGTACTCAGCGAGGATGTCATCGGGAGCAATACGGAGGAGGGCATTGGCGTCGGCACCGCCGTTGTCCACGGGAAGAGAAGTATCCCCCATCTCCGGGGCAGCCGGGGCCTTTGTGTCGGTGTCGACGAGGTGTTCGACTGCGTCCTCGTACAGGGCCTCAGTCAGGTCAGCCAGAATGGGCAGCACGTCTACTTGGGACCCAGACTGAACCCCGAGAAGCCTACTCTGCGTCCTTCGTAGAACAGGCGCCTCAAGTTTCAACTGAGGATGGCTCTTGTATTGGCGTATCTTATACTGGTTCGTAACAGCGGTGGCTGCAGGAGGTGGGTTGGCCTGCTCTGTGCTGCCGTTTAGACTGTCCTCATAGATCACGACTGCCGCCTTCTTTGGGGCAGCCACCTTGACTGCGGGTTGGGCGACTTGGACCGGTGCAGTGAGCTTGACCTGGTTTCCAACTCCTACCAAAGGCTTCGGGGGTCGCTGAGCAGGACGGCGGAAAGCATCTTTTCCACCCGTGACTGCAGTGTCGCAGGCAACACTCTCCTTCTTTGTCCCCTTCTTCTGTCCGTATTGAGTAGCGAGGGGCTGGGCGGCCGCAGTGTTGCTAAGATCAGCGAAGGCAGTTCGCTTTGCAGCGGTCTTCAAACCACCGACCATAGCTGAAGCACCACTGAGGGACTTCTCGCGGATATGGGCAGACGACGCCGTAGCGGCAGGGGGGACGTTTTCGTTCCCGAAGGATGGGAAGACTCGAAGGCGCTGGGGCTAGATATCGGAGACAGGATGTGTTAACAACGCAGGTCCTTCGCAGTTTGAGTAGGAGAGAAGAGGCGAGGCCACTGCCAAAGTTACGACGCCAAAGGGGACGCTGTCCGAAAACAACCGTGACGAGCCTCGTAGCAGGGGTGAGGAAGGAATGAAAGGGGAAGAAGACGGCCATGAATAAAATTGCGATTTGCACTTACTCTAGCATCCATGATGAATATGCGCTGTTATGATGATTTAGAAGTTTATGGAATGATTCTCGTCAACTGGCATCCCACTGTATCGGGCCCACTGCTCCAATAGCAGACGCGTTGGAGGAGGGTTGGACCTTGGTCGTCGACGTCCCGTGACGGAAGATTTGGGATGCGGATATGATATTCGTGATGGGTGGCCCAAGGGCGAGGTGAGTAAGGTGCGGGAGGGCTCCGCGGTTCCCACGGCGCTGTCTGTTCGGATCCGAGATTCGAAGAGACTCCCACTCGACGCGTCCTTCGAAGAATGGACTAGAGCGCTCGGCCAAATGAGGATAGATAACCCACGGATAATAGGAGGGAGGTCAAGAGGCGAAAAAACGCCTACTGCTGGTCCAGATGTGTATCTGGCTCAGTGTTGTGATTCCGCGGTGGTCTTCTGTCGGGTCCGAGACTTAGGCGATATGAGGTCGTCGGGAACGGGAATGGTTGGTGAGTCGATGGAAACAAGCAAGACGCGAGTTCAATTCATGAAAATGTTTCGTGGCCTGTGGTTTGGCGAGCGTGTGTTGTTCTTTCCGATGAATGTTCGCGGAGTTGGAAGTCGCGACCAGGTTCAGGGTTTTGTCTAGTTATAGCTTGCAAAGGAAGGGGCAAGAGAGCTTAGAGAGGAATCTGAATTGTATATAGTAGGTGTGACAGAAAAGAAAGGAAAACACAGATAAATGTTCAATCGAGTTGCTGTTTTTCCCCAGGCCCTGTTCTTGAAGGAAAAGTGCAATGAGAAAGGGAATAATAAAGGGAGGAATGGTGCCAGCGGAAATTGGTTGACTTCAAGGATCTGGAGATTAAGAGGGAAATTGCCTTTGTTTATTTTGTGCTGGATGCTGCATAACAGTCGTCCCACTGCAACGACAACTCTTGTGTAATTATCCATCCACTTGCTTCATTGATTCAGCCCAAGTCCCAATTGGCCTTTGTCAGCCAGTGTATAGTAAGTACTCCACATACTAATTATAGTGCATGATACATTGACAGTAGCTGGTGGAGAACATAGGAGTGGCTGATTGGCTGGGTGTCATCTATTGAGCCAGTCAGGTGAGAGAAAAGGAAAGACATCTTTCGTCGCCATGGCAATGACGTTTTTCCGGGGAATCTCCACAGCTCAAGGAACTAGCCTCATTGCGGCTCAGATCGATGTTCGTCGCGTCTCCCCACAGCATCAGCTTTTCGAGAGTTTTCGAATAAATCATCAAAAACAAGCGAAATTTCTCAATATCTTTAATTAAATTGATCGCCTCAATATTGAGATTCCCAAGATGTTATTCTTTCTAAATTTTCTCCTCTTTCGAATTAGGGAATGGCGGATATCTGGCTTGTCCACATCGGAAATGATCTCGCGTAAACTGTTAAGCTAGAAAACACGACACTGCCGCCAAAGCACGTGATCCTGAATTAAGCCCAAAATGGGAGACCGTTTCAAATTTGGCTCAAGCCCCTTTGAAGACGGTGGGCGCTTTCAGGATGTTCGAGGCTGCACCATGGTTTGCGCGCAACTACGAAGTATTCTCCTTCACATTCGCATCCTGCCAATTCCTTTGCGCACTCGGATGCGCAGTTCAAATGAAGCGTCCACGAAGTAAGTTGCATCAAGCGACGGTCTGAGGCATTAGTGTCGAGTTGATTGAGCTCTAAAGGGCAAGTGACTGGTTGGTCGGGTCAACTTTTTTGTAACCCCCCGTTTCGGCCAGTCGAGCTGCGCTTGCCGAGATCTTTTGAAGCAATATTTCCCGGCGCTCGTGTCAGGGGCTTCCCGTCATCTCTATCGCCAGCCACTCGATCACTCTCTGCTACGAGTACCTAGGTTCTGCTTGTTCTAGTAAATACAAACTTGGACTGCGATTGTTTATCTTGTTGATTGTTGAGCATTCACATCTTCGAAACTGCGGGATACCTGTTGTCGAGCGCCGTTGGATTGATCCTATTGTCTTGCTGGGCGGTGTAAGGATAATTGAGTGTGCATTCAATCTAATGCTGTGCATGAAGATGGGCAACCCCCCCTCTCCAGATGTCGCCACGCTCGTTTCTGCGCTAACCGGCGTCATTGACGGAGGAAGATTCACTACGACCATACACGCCATGTTTTTAACCGTCACTTTCGTGAGGACGAGAGTTGCCCATTTATCCAAGGATACCTCCATCGCCTGAGTTTAGTTCGGACAGGCGGGTGTCGTAGTTTACACTGACATTCAACAAAGTTAGTCGTCGTCGTATTCGACGACAATCCCCCGATCCCCAGACTCTAAAAATTGCGCCTCTTTGCTTTGTTGGGAACAGCTCGGGCGAGAAACCCCGCTGTTGCCGCGCAATTCCTCCTAGGATATGTCATGTTCCCTGAGCTGGGAAGCAGTCTTTTGAGTTCGTCTGTGATACTTTGTCCTGCCCTTCAAGCTTCTGCTTGCCCCCACTGGTCATCATCCCGCCCCCCCGATGCTCAAGAAGTCTCCTCTGTGCTCCATTGCTAGCTTTAGGCGTGCATGCGCAGGTGTCGGGTTTGAGCCCTGGGATGTAACAGCCCTGCTCTCATGTATTTGTACGTAACTCGAAGTCTATCAATGAATGGCACGCCTTGTCATGAGGACAGGGGAATTTTGAGACTTGCTTTCCCTGCCCCGGATCAATCACGATACATGACTCGACTCCAGTCCAGTCTGGGTGACCTGCAGACGGGCGCCAGATGCACTCTCGCACCATCGGGTGTCACTGCGCTGCAACAGGGTTCTACAGACGTACCAAACAATATTATGGCTAACTGCAACTTTGCAGGATCAGGGAGCTGACACACAAAATAGACAAAATACTAATAATGTTGCCCACCATGCCACCATGCCACCATGCGCATCGCATTGCGCGGTTCCTCTTAATAGCAGTTTGGGTCCAACGCTCTCATCCTCTCAACGTAGATACATTGATGTCCACGAGTTGGCGGGCTCTTCGCCAGACAAGGACGAGAGGTTGAATCCATTATGAACCACCCCACACCCATTGCCGAGCATGCAAAGACATGTCAGAACGAAATGGAAATGGAATAGACAGGCAGCAAGGCCTGCTCAATCGGGGATGGTCTCGGGTGGTGCCAGCAGGGTGATGCTGTAAAGTAGATGCGGCAGGCGCAGACCAATAGGCTCCGCGGGCGCCAGGGCCAAGAGCGAGAGAGAGAGTCAACGAGGTACTTCGTATTGTTTCTTGAGATCAATGCTGAGGTAGATCTGATTGATCCCACCATGGGCAGCAGAAAGGAAGTCTAGAAGTCTCCTTGTACGGAACGTTCTCGAGTACGAGTACTGATCGGAGGATATCTTGCATGTTGGGCTCGAACTAGTTGCTAGCAATGATAGGGTTGCGCTGTCTGCGCTGTACTTGTAAATAAGGAAAAGCTCCAATATTCATGGCTGGCCCTCAGGAGAAAAATGCAGAGCCAAGCTCGGCATGACAGGACCGCCCGACCAACAGGGAACGGTGCGACAGAACCAGTAAATGAGAAGGGGGGGTTGGTTCGCGACAGGTTCGATTGGCTCATGGTCGCAAGATTGGACAGCGAACGCTGAACATTGAAACGTCGAAGCTAAAAACAAAACTCAGCGCGCCAATGTCTTCTGCACAGATTTGCTGGCGACTGGAATGTCTGGATGACTTGGTACGTAGCAGGTTTGCATTTTGAAACTTTTCCTGGGCTCTGCGCCGAGCGCTACGAAGCACGAAGCACGAAGCACGAAGTACGAAGTACAGAGAGGTGGTTTGGCTATGTGGTTCCTCGAAACGCCGGACAGTTCGCGCCGCACCAACGAGTGGGTGGAAAGTGGAAACCAGCTGTTGAATGATCAATAATTGAAGTACACGAACTTACAAAGTACCAAGTCTCGAGTCCCAAGCTCCCAAGCCCACCGAAGTCTGTCTGTCCTTCCCCAAAGTGCTTGTGAACACTCGAATATATTTCCGGTTTAGCAGGGTTTGGAGCTCTTAATCGGGAAGAAGGATCGCCTCAATGGCTAGTTTGTCAGGTTGGCCGCGCCTGTGCCATCGCAGGGACTCTCTCGGTGGAAAGGGTTTCCTGACGAGGCAGGTCGCCGTTGTTCCATGTTCTTTATTCTTTGATGAAACCAAAGGCCACCTCTAGCAACCCAAGTGGAGAGGCCAGCCAGTCCGGGTTAACCTTAGCAACTCGTGCCCTTTTTCATCATTCATTCTTCAAGAACATTGAACCATATTTTCGTACTCAGTAGGTTGCGAAAAACGAGGGGAGCCAATCTACTCTGACCGGCCACATGTACGGTACGATTTAACCTCCGAGAACACAAATGGAAATGGACACCTGACAAAATGTTACCGCCAATGCCTTGTAAATGTCGTGGAGCCACCCTCGCCACATGCGACATGACTTTCTGGTTTGAGCGCAAAGGGCGATGTCCCTCTTGTAGTTTGCGCTGCGCCCGGCCAACCTTGCTCTAAACCACTCGGCGCTCTCGTCCAAGTCTTGTCGCAACCAAGGACGGAATTAATGAGCGATTGAGGGGAATTTGAGCAAGAGAAGCTCATCGCTAGATGAGAGGGATATCCGAGGTCGTCCGTTTCACGGCGCATGCTCATTTCATTGCTTGTAAGCGCCGGGCATTTGAAACATGGAAGCTCCGATCAATCAACCTCAAGAGTCTGCAGATTTCCCACACACCCCTCAGTTGCGCCCTCACTTCGTCCAGAGTAATACTGCGAAAGAGACGTTTGCCCTCGCTCGCCTTGATGGAGCGAGCTCTGGCGCACCTCGGACACGACCGGGAGCTAGTGTGTGTGTGGAGAGAAAGGGAAGAGCGCATTTACTGCCTTGGGCGTCCTTGTTGACATCGATTTCCATTGTTTACCTCTTCATTAGATCAAAATCGCCCCAGCTTGTACGAAGGAGGCTAGAAGGAACGCGCAAAGGGGGCTTGCGACTTCATATGACCACCTTCATTGGCCGAATTTCCCCAAAACAGACTCTGCAGATGTGCCGTGTGTTATAGATCTGCCAAGCTGTCCTGTCTCTTGCGAAGAAAAAAAAGGGCGAATTTATCTCTAAAGAGGCGTGGTCCCGACCGCCTGCGTATTTTACCAGGATGAGACGATTACGGTCTGCTCCTGCGTGACCACCCGATGGCACTCTCTCACCTCATCGATGGAAATACGGTGAGGATGAGAGAATGGCATTGATGCCCGCACCATGGGCCGCGTGGGGTGGGTGTGTGTGGTAGGCGCAAGGGGGAAAAAAACAAAAGGCAGGGTGACAACAAACAAACATCAATCAACAATGGGGATATTAGTTTCCTTCGTATCTCGTCACAGTTGGTCAGCGGGGATCTCTTCGTGCAGTAGTAAAACATTGAGCCTTTCCAATCCGCAGTCGCATACCCGGATAGGGCAGGAAGAGGGAAGAGAGGGGGCGGCAATCGCGAGACTAAAAGGGTCGCATCAGTTCAAATCGGGTGGGACTCGGTGTCTTGATGGCCGCGGATGACATGTCTCCCTTTCTGCTCCCAAGCTTCCATTCGACACAGACTTACGACGGCCAAGTACAAGTAATCAGTAGGAATGACTTCCAGACAAAAAAGCTCGAGTTCAGCATGTCGTGACACCATCGAAGTGGCAAGCGCAATATTCGGGAGTAATGTCAGGATCGAAACCCTGCTTAAATCGGGTTCATGACCAGCTCAGTTTTCCCAACAGGCGCCAGGCCAAGGCTACTTAAGAACACGAAGGAAGCAGGGAGGCGATGCGACAGCCTTTATCCATAGTCCAGTGGAGTGTGCATCATATTTTTTTTTTTGGCCTTTTCCATTTCGCGAACCGGGAAAGCACTAGCTCGGGAATAGTCCGTCGCACGTTGATGCATCAGTCATTGATCGATCCATTGACGCCTTTTAACGAATGAACTGTATTACTGTCGGGTTCTATCCTGTCTAAGTCCTGGGTCCTCCGAGTGTCAGTATGTCCACATCAAATGTATTGGATCTTTGTGCTTTCAATACGAAAAGATTTGACGTCTTGATGTGGTCAAGGTCTTCCATGTTGCCAGTTGTCGCAAATAGCTCGGTACCAGAGAAAACAGCGAGATTTTGGACTCTGGTGTGAACAACCCGTCTTCCTGCACTTGTACCTTAAGAAGAACGGGTCCCCCGGAACCCATTCAACCCTCCATCTTCCGGACAGATTGAGCCTTCCAAGGTTCGCCAACATAATAGCATGGGCAGACGGTGACTGTGACTCTCCGCTTCCACGAGAGAGTATCGCCGTCATCCTCTGAATAAAATGATATTAGTGTCGAGTGAGTTGCGTATTTGCCCCCAGGTGTCAATTCGCAATTAGCAGGAAGCGGCAGCGATCTACTTGCAATGCGACAAACAGTCCGAAACCCTGTCCTTCCCATCTTTTATGCGACGAACGCAGCGTTTCTACTAATACAGCCTGCGGCCAAATTAACCCGTACTTCGTAAATCCCACATTGATCCCTTGGCCGGTGCCAAACTCATTGGACTGGAGCTTGAGTGGGTTGGATATCTAGTTTTATGAAGGATTTGATGAAGTATTAAGGTGACCTGGCGCCGACCCTTCCTCCAGAACATGGAGGGAGGGTGACTTTGTAGTTTGTACCCACATTGAGTGGTTCAAAGTTATGTCTGTGCCAAGTGCCAGCTGGCTGGCTGGATCTTCAAGAGGGAGAAAACGGTATTGATTCCCACGATTCAGTCTAACGTCCGTTTTGTTAGTTCTTGGACATCATGGGACCTCACGTTGGAATTGGGCAAATCATAGCATCTTTGCAATCCCACCCACACCAATTCACAATAGAAGTTCATCGAGAATATTATACAGTTTTTGATCCTTTTCCATTGCGCTTCAAACTCGTTCGAATATTCCGCATTATCCTAGGCGCATTTTCGGACAACTCCATCTACAAATGTGAGCCCAGCCGAGTCCTGAATGGAGGTGTGGGTGGAGGTACCTTCGTTGTCAATGAATGTCTGATGCTGCTTGGCACTTCAAAACGGAGCAATGACCTGATCGCCCTCTGAGCCCCCCCGCACTGTGTGGCCGGCGACCAGCGGTCAATCGCTGATGCCGTGCTCCCTTAGGGCTAACTGTCTCCAACTGCTGCCAGGCCCGACGGACAACTGTAGTCCTATCGTCGCCTGCTGACACTGGCTCCTTTGGCACTCCCTTCAGTGGTCTCAACATTGATGCCAGGCTATTATTGCACGCCCCCCAATGATCGGCCTTCGCCCGTCCCCTGTCCAGTTGGAAAGAAGGGGAAAAAACCTCGCCAGGCCTGTCACAGTTGGCGCCGTAAGGCCCAGTGTCTATACTGTCCGTACTGTCCGTAGGTGGCCGTCGGCGTCTGGACTGGCTGTCTGCTGGCTGTGCCCTTTCTGGATTGGGACGGATTCCAAACTCGTCGCCCTCTGACTTGTTCTAACTTGTACACTACAGTTTGTACTCACGTACTTCATAGTCTAGTCCCAGGATCCGTCACTTCTCCAAGAGAGACTCCTCATTTTTCCTGGTCCGCACTGCACACAGGTTGCGAATTCAACCCTGGATTCATCCTCCCACGTCAACTTTGGTGGTTTCTGGTAAGTGTCATTGATCCTATCATCCTATGCGATCAGGAATTTCAGTCTATTTTCAACACTCTGCTTGCACACCTTGTTCCCCCGAGAGTGACGACACTCGTCTGTGGCTGGTCTCCTTCTGGCTGGGCGCCTGCGACGAAGTCGACCGATGAGGTTTTACTCTCTCCTCTCCCCATCCCCGACATTCCCTGGCCCTCCCTTTCTCATCGACAACCCCTATGCCTCTTCTCATCAGCGCCTTTCGTCCTAGCTATTAACTCTTTGCCCAAGAAACGCTTCCTATTAGAGTGCCCGATCTCCGCCCGCGGCTTGCCTTTCTGTTCCCACACCTTCCGACGTCAATATCCTCGCAAGAGGGCGATCGAACCCCGAGCATCCAGGTCCTGGCGCTTTACCGCCCTTCGACAGGACGGTGACGCCCTCTTGACGAATACTCTGGAGAGTTGATTCGCACCTCCATACACTTCATCGTCGTCGGCTCTTGTCGACCTCGCCCTTCCCTGGGCACCGTGGAATTGGCCGAGTCTCGTGCTAAAGCCGACACCGCCAAAGCACACGCACACACCAGGGCCAATTCGCCCACCACACCCATCGCCATATCCATATCCCTCCTTCATCGACCAACTCCCTGGTCATCTTCTTATTTCCTAACCCTCTTCTTCGATCCTTTTCTACTCCTCCATAATATATTCCAATATGGCATCCGTGTCACCCACAAGCACATCAAATGGCTATGCAGCCCACGGCAGCATGTCACCACGACAGAGCGCCACCCCCAAGAATGTCGCATTCGAACTTCTCTTCACAGAATCGCCTCAATATCGTGCGCGCCTTCCCATGCGTGTGCAAATATATCCCCACGATACTACAGACTCTATTGTCACCACTGTGAAGAATTTTTACGGCTTATACTCCAGCCCAACGAGTTCCAAGGGTGTCAGCTTTGAGGACGAGCAGGGAAACACCCTCATTGCAAGATATGAGAACTTCCGAAATAACATGGTGGTCTATGTGAGGGTCATAGAAGAGCCGACACAGAATCCTACTACCTTTGGACCTCATCCCTACCCGCCCGCTGCCATCGGTGCCCAGGCCTACTACAATAATGACGGAATTCCTCCCCAGGCTGCCCAGAGACTTGACCAAGATATCTCGCGGCCCAACTCCAGGACGTCGCGAAGGCGAAGTCGCTCTCCTGGCAGTGCCCGGGGCCGTCGAAGCGACTCGGCCAACACGAATCCTGCTCCCGGCAAAACCGGTCGTTCTCGCTCTGGAAAATCTAGAAACCCTGGCAGCCAGAACGGAGCCGATGGATATGATAGCCTCAATGGCTATAGCAGCGGTGACGGCGCTCCCGGCTCCACATCCGGAAAGGTCAAGGATCAGATTGGGAATACCGAAATTAGTGTCGAGAACATTGTCGAAGGTGGCCGTCGTAAGAGGGCCAAGTTTGAAAGCTCGGTGAGTACTTTTTTGCCCTTCTTTCTTTAGCCCTTCCTTTTCTTTTCCTTTTCTTCTTCTCTCTTGCTCTTCTGTTCTCCCCTCGAGATTTCCTATATTCATCACTTGACAAACCCTCTCCCCCCTTTTTACTCCGTCGATTTCCGATCACTAACTTTGCCTGCCTTTGCCTCTAGGAGCTGCCACTCTTCGCGCCCCCGCAGATGCCTGCGGCAACCTCGAACCCGTCCATATCCCCCGCAAGAAGGATGGATCAGCATCGGTCCTCTCTTTCCTACGCCCCCGGAGGTCCGAATTCCTTCCCTGACCCTCGACCGCTTCAATCCCCTCAAAATTATTACAATGGTTTCGGGCACGGAATGTATACCACACCCGATGGTCACCGCGCGCGGGGCAGCATAGGATACGGTGCTAATGGCATTGGCATTTCCGCCAACGGCATGGGCGGTATCCTTCCAACACCGGATCCAACCGTTGGAAGCTGCGTTTCTGAAGAAGACAAAGATGTCGCCATACAACTTATGCGTCTTGGAGAGATGTCGAATATATCCCATGGCAGGACATCTGCTTCGACCCTCGATGATACATTTAGTGGCCGGGCTGACGTCGCCTCGTCCACGGGAGCCACCAGCGATGGAGAGAGCGACAGCGAGGACGATCTGCCGCCGTCGCGCCGACAAAAACTGAACTCCGGTGTCAGCCGACCGGCCTTTGGGCTTTCCGAGCGTGTCTTTTCTCACGGTCCCGAAGCTGTGCAGCCTGCTGCCAGCGAAGTCCATCCCAGCGAAGTCGCAGCCGGAAATGGCGGCATGCTTGCTCCTCCTAGGACACAAAACAACCTTCAGGGCGCATCGAAGCCCAAGGCCGCTGCTGCCACCAAATCCGCCAAATCCACCAAACAGACCAAGGGTGGTACCCGAGCGGTGGCTGGTTCCAAGGCAAAGAAGACCGCCGCTGCCTCTACTCTCCCAATGTCGCCAGCTTCTCTCCCCCCATCGAGGAAACAGTCTATCTCCTCCGGCTCCAACATTCCCCAGCCGTCCATTGAAGAGGAGCAGCCTGATCTCTCGACGAAGCCGAGGTGCCAACGCTGTCGCAAGAGCAAGAAGGGATGCGACCGACAACGCCCGTGTGGTAGATGCCGCGACGCTGGTCTTTCGGCGGATCAGTGCATTAGTGAGGATGAGGGCAACGGGCGCAAGGGCCGTTACGGCCGACACATGGGTGTCCCGATCAAGAAGGAAGATATGCCAGCTCCTGCGCAACCAAGCCTGCTCCCAGCTGCGCCCATAATGGCTTCTACTGGTCCTGCGACAGCTACTGCGCTCGACAAAACCAAGAAGCGCAAGCGGTAGGCGTGACCCTGAAGTGGTCCTGTTTGCTTATTTTGGGTAAGCCACATGATGCTTTGCTGCCGTGTCCCGGGCGGTAGCCAAGCTGTCTCTTCCCTTGCGACCAAGGGCAGTCGAGTAGGGGCAAACCATTGTCACTCCAAATCGGCGGTGGCTTGCTCATACAGTCTCTACATACCCTCGTCGCTTACTTGGCTCTCGCTTGTGGTATCCGCTCTGCGAGAAACGATGCTGGTACACATCTATCCAATTTTCCAATGCGTGCGGTGCGAGTCGGATTTTGTTTCACTGCTTTGTGCGATGCTTTCCGCGCCTTTTATTGTTTCACTTCGTCAGCTCATCCTCTTGATATTTACGCTTTTATTATTGATCGTTATTATTATCTGTCTGGTTCTGACCCCGAAACTCGATCACGTTGGAACGCACTGTGGGGAGGAGTATAATCACGATGATCCCGAACAGCGAGCATCCTAAACTACGGCCTCCCCTACCCATATTTCCTAGTTCTTTTCACGGCGTATATTTGGTTCGGGAAGGGTGTCCATGGAGAGAAATGCTTTCATTGACCCCCGCGCCAGCAACAGAAGGCGGGGGAGTTCGTCAGTTGTGCTTTTTTTTCCTTCTCTCTTTTTCCATTTTCTTTTCCTTTTCCTTGTCGTCTATTGGGAGAAGATTGGGCTTGGCAGTATGTTTCCGGAACCTGTGCAACATTGGCGGGCGCAGCGGACCACGGGTATATCGGTGGGCCTAAAACCAGAAAAAAGAAAGGGCAAAAAAAGAGAGAGAGCTGGAGAAGGATGGCCCTCAGGACAACGCAAAATTGATTGCGAGGGATAGGTTGATGGTGTTTGGATGTGGTTCTTTGCATGTTTTTTTTTCTTCTTTCTTTTTTTTCTCGTTTTTCCCCAGTCTGTGTTTTGTCCTTTCCTATCTTGTGTGTGCTCTTGCGCCTCTGAAGTACTGCTCTCTAGTTTCGCTGTCTTGTCAATCTCGAAAGTTTATTGTCTATCTGGTGCTCCGTCTGGTGTGTTTATTCTTCCTATATTGTTCGGACGTTAAAATCAGGTGCGATGCGACGTTTCAGTGGCGTGCGAGAAATGCCTATTTTTTTTCTTTTTCTTCTTCTCGTTCGGCTTTTTCTCCTTCGGTCTGTCCATTTCTTTTATTCTGTTTGTCTTCTTGAACCACCCGTTCCCCCCATTGTCTGACCTTTGAGCACGATGCGATGCGCTTGCCGCCGTGCGAAGGGAAGCGCATAGGCAACGCATGGAAGGGAACGAGGGAGATGAGAAAGTAAATGGAGTAGTCATGACACGATATTTTGATTTTCGCTTCATGGTTGGCTCTTGTCTGTGAGATAGGAACTGAAAATGATGATGGTAAAAACCAGTGGTGTTTGATGATGAATGAGTGAGTTGGTGACTGTTTGCATCTTGGACCAATATCCATGGTCTCACTGGTCGCAACTTGGATTAGTTGATAGGGAGCTGGAAAGTCAATTCCAAACTCTCCGCGAGCCGAATCAATTCAATTATCAATAATCCCAATAGTTTGAAAAATGAATTCCGCGAATTTAGCGTATGCGCTTCTAAAGACCAAAATTGTGAAGTTGCATTTTCTTTTTTTCTCTCTCGTTTTCTCTCCCTTTTTCTCTCCCTTTCACGATCCTTCCATATCCTTCACGATCCAGGTTACAATGTCCATCTATCCGTTTTCGGAAATGTCAATAATCAATCCCAAGTGTTTACATATTACGACGTAATAAAAAAAAAAACCAAAACAAACAACGCGCTAAAAATAGGCTCAGCCCCCCCGGTTCCAGCCACCGATGACGCACCAACCAACCAAAGAACGCACAAAAGAACGAACGGGCCATTGGTTTTTCCGGGAATGGAACCGGCTACTTCCGGGGTTTGGACAAGGTTCTGCCGGTGTGGCGCCCCCACTTTCTCTTTTTGTGTTTTTATTTCTTTAGCCGTGGTGCCGTAGCCGGGAAAGCGCCGAATGCGGAACCATGGCCCCACTTTAATAGCGAAGGACCGGGACCGAGGTCACGTGTGTCGGCACGATTTTACGGCGGGGCATGTCAAGAGAAAAAAAAAAGAGAAAAAGAGGAAAAAGGTCATATTAATGATTGGCGAATGGGAAGATACAAAGACGATTTTCTAGATTCGCCCATCGAAACGCTTTCAATTGGATGCATGCGAAGTACTTCGTACATACACTATTGGAGCGGTCAAGGATTGCAGGATTGCAGGTGTTGGTGCTACGCCGGGGCTAGCGAAAAGCTACACTACACTAGACTACGAAGTCTGGCGCAGGTGCTGGCATTGGGACGCACAAACTCCGGAACCAATGAGCAATGGTCTAACGAGGAAAAATCCTGACGAAGTCGGAGCGGACAGACCGCGGAAAACGTTTGGACACACACCAGATCAGGCCTTGGATAATCGGGAGAGACTAGAGAGAGACCTGGAGGGACAACTGACATTTTGTGGGCCCCTCCGTCGATGTTGAATGTTGGGGTTTGTCTTGGCCCCCTCTTTTTCCTTTTTTCTTTCTTTTTCTTTTCGTCAAGGATTTCTCTAGTTTCTTTCCATTCGAATTTTCTTATTTTATTTCTTTGAACCTATGTGGGGTTATGGCTCAACCCCATTCAACAGGTATGGTAAGTGTAATTCGTATGCTACTTCAGGGTTAACTTTGGAGATTTACTTTGCAGAGAAGGGGCTTAATTACGACATCGCATCTTCCTCTGAAATCATCATGGAGTTGCGAGCGGAGTGTAGGAGCGGCAGATGTGAGCTGTCAAAATCCGGCTAGAACGGCGCCGAAGCCGAGCCTGTAGTGTATACATACATCAATTACACTCTTACACTCGCCCTTCGTTCATGTCGTGTACCTCGTTCGAGTCAGATAGCCACCGGCTACCATCATCCGATGACTCGGCCCGCCATCTCGGAATGGCAAAAAGCTATGACTTCTCATGCTCCAGCGCAGACATTGCATCAAACAGACGCCATGTCAAGTCAACGATCCATTCTACGGTGACCAATCCGCGCACAACTGAACAGAACTAGGTTCTCGTGACACCCAGAATCTAAGAAAGGCTAGCCCCGACTCCCGGGGCCCCCAAAAAACGGAACCCCCAACCCACGCCCTTTGGCAAGTTTTTTTTCCCCGATCTGCGCCCTTGGCCGTATCCGATGCGCGGCCCCCTCTCCCCCCCCGCCGGTCTAATAGTGTGGTAACTGGCTCGCTCCTTTGCGCAAACGATGCGCCCTCTAGCGCAGTCACTGGAGTGCAGGATTCCCGGCTTGAAAAGGCTTAATAGAATGTGGGAGGAAAAAAAGACCAATTAATAATCCGGTATATAAGACTGTGTATTTGACGGATGCAAGAGCCGAACCCCGATTCAACCAAGGCATTTTGCTTGGCTTCCAACCCCAAACTTCCCTCGGCCTCTTTTGTCGTTTCCGTCAACCTCTGTTTTATACCTTGGCGTCCTCCCGTCCAATGACCCGGCCAACTTGCTATCCAGCCCCCACGTTATCGTCTCCTCGCCAATGCAAACCGTAGAAAGAGAGCTCAACGAGCGCCATGACGAGTACCCGGAGAAGAAAGTCGCCGGCGCCGACAACATCCCCGTCGAAGAGAGCGAAGAGTCGCTCCCCGCCACGCCCATCGCCGACGACGATGTAGACTATCCCGACGGAGGCCTCGTGGCCTGGCTCCAGGTTCTCTCAAGCCATCTCATGAACTGTCTCGCATGGGGATACGCCTCGACGTTTGGGGTCTACCAGCTGTATTACACCGAGACGATGCAGCTCCCCCGCTCGCAAATCTCGTGGATCGGCTCCATCCAAATCGCAATCACATTTGCCATCTGCACCGTGTCCGGCCGCCTGTCCGACGCGGGCTACGCGAGGTCCACCGTCGTGGCCGGGTCAGCCCTCGCCGTGTTCGGCACCGCCATGACCAGCCTCGCCAAGACGTACTGGCAGATCCTGCTCGCCCAGGGAGTCTGCACGGGCATCGGCCTGGGTCTGCTGTTCATGCCCGGCATCGCCACCGTGAGCTCGTATTTCTTCAAGAAGCGCGCTTTCGCGCTGGCCGTGGCGGCGACGGGCACCGGCACCGGCAGCGTCATCTTCCCTGCCACCGTTCAATACCTGATACCGCAGATAGGATTCCCTTGGGCGGTGAGATGCGCCTCGCTGGTGGCGCTCGTCGTCTGTGCTTTGTCAGTCGTCCTACTAAAGCCGAGGCTCAGACCAAGGAAGGCTGGCCCTCTGGTGGAGTGGGAAGCCTTCAAGGAACCCCCTTATGTCCTATTTACTCTGGGCACGTTCTTCTTGTTTTGGGCCCTCTACTTTGGTTTCTTTTACGTGAGTAGCCACAACCCCTCCTCCCACGCTCCATGTGGGTTTTTTTTTTTCTCGGGAACACTTGAGATTCTCGTCTGGGGGATAGCCTCAACCGCTGAGTTGATAAAGTGTGCGTGTGTGTTAACTGCTACTCTGCGTAGATCAATGCTTATGCTCGCGCCGAAATTGGCTTCTCTTCAACCAAGGCGGTTGAACTACTTCTCATAACCAACGCCATGAGCATTCCGGCGCGGCCTGTCGTTGGATACGTAGCCGACAACGTGCTAGGACCGATAAATACAGTGATAGTGGCCATGTTTGTACTCAGCTGCATGTTCTTCGCGTGGATAGGGGTCACGACGAAGACCGGCATCTACGTTTTTTGCGTCTTCTTCGGATTGTCCAACGGAGCGGCGCAGGGTGTGTTTGGAGGCGCCTTGACGAGCCTGACGGCCGATCCAAGGAAGATGGGCACTCGGTTCGGCATGGTGGCTACCCTGCTCGGGTTCGCAGCGCTGGCTGGGCCGCCTACTGCCGGGGCGATTATAGATAGGTCCGATGGAAACTACCTCGGGGCGCAGCTCTGGGGCGCAATCGTTATCCTCGCAGGCGCGGCGACGGTTGTTGCATCCCGGATATCTATTACTGGGTGGAAGTTGAAGGCGAAGGTATAGCGCTTTTTACATCTTTTCTCTTCTCTCTTCCTCTCTCTCTTTTCTTTTCTGGCCCTCTCTTTTTTTTTCTTTTTTTTTCTTTTTTTTTCTTTTCTTTTTTTTCCCTTTCCTTTTCTTTTTAATAGGGCACCTCGGCATTGCTATTTAATAAGGAGCAGAGAGAGAAGGGAGCGGGCAGGCAGGAACCACACAAGCTTTCTGGAAAAAATGGTGAAAAAAGATGGACATAACCTGTGTTTAAAGGCGAGATTCAATAGATGGTTAGGTTAGCGTCAAAATAAAATGAATCTTCATCCTGACTCTGTGAGCTTGCGATGCATCTCGGCAATGAGAGTAGCGATCTGTTTCCCATCCTGCCAGGAAAAATCATGCTCTCCTTTGATGAGGACGACATCGGTAGGGATTCCATCGGCCCGGAGGCGGTCGGCCATTGCGGTAGTTTCCCGATCACCATCAACCAGCGAGTCCTCGGGGGAGTAGGCTAGGAGAACCTTTGGCGGCTCGCCAGGCCCCCGGTTGGCATAGCTCGCCTTAAGAGGAGCGTCATCGTCCCACTTAGAGTGATCAGGACCGAGGGCACCTTCGACCATGGTTATGTAGGGAGATGTGTGGCGGTAGGCGAAATCATAAAATTCGTAGATACCCGCGACGCCGATGATAGCCGCCGGGAGCGGTTGCTGCCCCACAGGGACGGGTTCGGATCCTTGAGGGGACGACGAGGCTGCGGTGAGCTGGCGCATCAAGAGCTGGAAAGCCAGAGTGGCGCCGACGGAGTGGCCAATAAGGATATACCTATCACGCATGTCGTACTTTGACTGAAGATACTGGAGAGCAAGGCGGACGTCGTTGATGTGATCCGGGTGTTTGGCAGAGCGAAGCTTGTACGGCGGGGTAGAAGGGTCCTGGGGGTGATCGGGATGGGCAGAAAGACGATAGTCGATGCTCGCAAACCCCCGGATGGCAGCTGGCTGTACAGACTGCGATGACAAGAGGGCATTGATGGTCGGGAGGAAGTCTTGGTATGTGTTGGTCGGGTCCCGCCACGCACCGCCGTGGATGAAGCTAGAACTGTGTAAGCCAGCTTCACTTGACGTTTGACGTCGCGCGACTCCTGACGCAGCCAAAGGCTCGTTAAAGAGAGGAGGAATACTGAATCCTTACATTAACCAGTAGGCTGACGGATCGGCATCCGTGGTTGGAGGTGGAAACTCCCAGGTAGCCAGGCTCTGGAGCTCATGCTCACTGGCATAGTTGTGAAGCTTGAGAGTGAGAGATTCGGCCATGGTGTAGGTGCTAGTGTGTTGAGTGTATCAATGTTTGATCAATTGAATTGAATTGAATTGACCGATTGATGCTTGTGATTGTCGATGCTGAATTCTGAATTAAGGAAGGATCAAGAACATCAATGAAGCTTCAATGTTCGATGGTTGCTTACTTCGTAGTACAGAGCCTGTGACGCTGAGGACTTGAAGGTGCTGTAGGGGATTGGACTTGGCGGAGGACGTACGCTACATCAAATCAATGTACACTATTGTAGCGAGCGGGGTGAAGAGCAGCCCTGAGCCCAACAGCCCTAAGAGCCTGGCTAGTTTAGTGGTCGTTGATGTTGGAATCGTGAAACTGGATGTCTAGGGTGGGGAACCTGGAATATCAGGCAGAAAACTATGAGACGTTGCGATCGGAGCTGGAATCGGGGCTGGAAATGGAAATGGAGGAATTCCCAGCTTCAACAAGAAATAATAACATTTTGATCGCCTCCGAGCACGAAGTATATCGACATACTCTTTTTAGCCATTTTCACACATAGTTGCTATGAATATACCAACTTTAGAACCATCTCCTCTCACTTTCGACAATTATGAGGAAACTGGCAGTTTTGACAACGTACTCTCCGTACTCTCCGTACTCTCTCCGTACTCTCTACGTCCTCTCTCTACTTTCCCCTCAAGTGTCAAGGTGAAATGAAAAAGAAGCTATGTTCACGCCCGTGACATGAATAGATGGTTCATATATTAACCAACTCCTCACCTGTGTTCAATTAGGTCAACGCACAAACTCAACCTCCCGAACTTGAGACTCGAGGCCTTCTTTCCTACGAAGTACTGAGTAATATTAGCTCATCCTTCCATTATAATTTTCTTGCCAAGCATATTCATGCATGGCATCAGCATGGCCTGGCTTGGCTTGGCCGCCTGCAGCCCGCCCCTGGTCATGTTATCCTGATATTTGCAAGGATTGCAAGGATTGCAAGGATCGCAGGGATCGCAGGGATTGCAGGGATTGCAAGGAACAGCTCACACCCACAGACAGGGCCCTGTCCTCAGGGTGCGTGGTTTCAAGACTTGACTGCACGAGGACGAAGGACTCATCAAGGTCGCCAAGCTCGTACTTTGCAGCATTGGAAAATATATGTGTCCCGATTGACAGCAGAATTAATGTACGAAGTATCACGAAGTAGGTATCAACCGACCAACCCTCTGGACTGGGAGGAAACTCGACGAGCAGCAGCCGAGGAGCACAGAGGAGAAGGCTGTCAATACAGAGGTTTCGTTCTCGATATAATTGAGTGTAATCAATTTACTTCGTACTTTGTGCCTCAGACTTCTCCACCTGAGTAACAAAGTACGAAAACGCAAAAGGACAAAGGGGCAAGTGATCAAACTTCTACGTCGGACTTCTTTCACCTCAATTCTACCTCGTACATCTATTTCTTTCCTCGCATGCCACCTGCCCAGTTCGGTACCAACATTTTGTCTCGATGGATCCCACAATGCGAACCAGCCTCGAGTCCAGAAACGCAGAAACGCACGGAACCTCTGCCCATCCCCACCAAACTAATGCTGCATGATGGACGAGGACGAGGATGAGGATGAGGATGGGGATGAGGACGAGGGCGAGGACGACCAGTGCCACGTTCCTAATGCAAGTCTGTTCGCTTCGGGCTGAGGCCGGGCGGAGGTGGGGAGAGGGACAGGAGAAGCGCAGGAGAAGCACACCACGCATTGTCCATCTCGACCGAGGTTTGATGTTTGTTTGCGCTCAAGAAAAAAAAGAAGAAGAAGGGGGTCAGAGGGCTGCACACCCATTTAATGGATCAATTGATCAATTGATGCCCGGTCCCGTTACCTGTTACCCGTACCTGCAGGACTAAGTTTTCGCAAGAGATGGACAGACGCAGCAACCCAAGACATGTGAACCGAACCATGTGTGCGAGGTAGAGACGAGAGAGAAACACGCGATGAAAGAACACTTACAAGAGTTTACCATGGTTGCCGACCTGACACACGCATGCGCCATGCATCGACGTCGACGTTGGCTGGCATTGAACGAACCGACGACGGCCAGCCCTGCTTGTATCTCACATCAATTTCCTCTTTTCCGCCCTCGACGGAACATGTCCCCCCCCGGGCCTTGTCCTGTCTCTACCACCCATTGAACGCTCTCACAAGTTATTGTCATATGCGACGCCTCGGCAAGCGTCGAGGATGGTCAATCTAAACTACTTCGCACTTCGCAATTCGCAATTAATCACCAGAATAGTGTGCAGAGAAGAAGGTAGAAGAAAATTCCTTCCATTGGAAGTATCAATATCGTAGAAGCGCTTTGGCCTGGTATTTTCCATTTATCCATCCCGGAATTGCAGGCCGCTTCCAACAAACATCATTGATCGGACAGTTCGTGCTGTGTGCCATTATACGCGGCAGCCGACCGCTTGGATGTCTTTAGATGACTTTAGATACCAGCTCGAACTCGGCTCTCCTTCTTGTCCACCCATCCATCAATGTAGCTAGCTATACTCTAACAACACCATCAGCTGGACCTGTCGGCCAGTATATCCCTTCTTCTGCCTTCATCTGCCGCGTGTTAATAGAGCACATATACTGCAAGCTTACCGCCTCGCACCATTGTTTCCCTTGATCTAGTCTAACGGCATGTTTGGCCCACACACTCGAGAACCGCCCGTTTACATGTGTGTCAAGAACAAGAAGCTCTCCGGAAAATCCTCTCTTTGTGCAGACACTATAAGTCTCATTCCGTGCTGCACTTCCCTCCCCCTGGTCAACCACTCCCTGGGCTAGATTATTACTGGGTGAACTGAAATACTAGCCTTCGTAGGTAGCACGGAACGAACGGCTGGGCCGGACTGCGGCAACCACATGAACGAAACTGGCAGCTACACCTACCTGGACCGTGGACGAAACAAGGGCCAACTGCAAGGTACGTATCAAACGGCCGGCGTCGATGGATACGGAATCGCGCCCACCTCACCCTCTCCCTCATGCATCGCATATCATCTGGGGAGGGGGGAGGGGGCTGAGAACATCCTGGCATATACCACCCACCCTGGCGGCCCATTCGTCTTATACTCGATATCCTTCCCGCTCCTGCTTCGCACTGCTTTAACCTGGCGGAGGGAGGGTGGATCGGATTTGGTTCCGTCTAATATTTGAAATATAATAACGATCAAATGCTACTAATGTTCTAAGAGATCCACGGAGCATACATGACTCTCCCACAAAACATGGTCTTGTCATTCCACGCCTGCAAACTGCAAAGACGAGACCTTCATTCCCGTTCTTGAATGCTATCTTTTTTTTTTTTTTTTTTTTGCGCCGATTATAGCCTTACAACACTTCATATGTCCCACCAGTTTATATTTGTAGTCGTCCTTGTCCAGCATTTACTCTCGCCGTCACTTCCACCACTTTAGCACTCTGTTCTTACTGTAGCTCAGTCTTCCACTCTAAAGAGGATAGAAGAGTAGAGAGTAGAGAGTAGAGAGCAGAGAGCGAGCGACAGCACCGTGAGATGGGGCGCACTTAGTCGACCTCGACCCTCATTCCGGCGCCAGTCGTCTCTACCTTCTTCCCTCGACGCAAAGAGCCAATTGCAGTCTTTCGAGAAAAGTTGCGCTTCCCCGTTGAAGCCCACCCAGAACCGGATTACATGGCCGAGGTGGATCTCGATGAATTCAACGGCGGCGTGCTCGTCGCTGTCGCCGTGGTCCTTCTTACTCTCACCTCCATTTCGGTTCTCTTGCGAATCTATGTCCGCAAATTTATGACGAATAGCTTCCGCCTGGATGACTGGTTCATGGTCCTCGGTCAGGTATGGACTCTCTGAGATATTAATTGATACTTCTTAGGAGGGCCGGGTCTTGGATTTCGTGGCCAATTTCTCGATCAATGGCATGGTATAGCCGAGCTAACGTGTTTATCTTCGCTCAACTATCTTAGATTGTTTTTATTCTCTCATGTGCCTTTATCCTCGCTGGCGTAAGGCGTGGCCTTGGTCGTCACAACGTCGCTCTCCCGCGGGATGCCGAGATCGAATCTCTCATGGTATGTACTCTCACTTCCCGTCCCGCGCATTGATATGATGCCTGGCGTTTAGGACGCAGGGTCACCGAGCTAACCATTCTATATCCGTGTTTGTAGTGGCAAGCCCTGGCGACGGCAACCTATATCCTCGACATGATGTTCATCAAGCTTAGCATCGCCATCTTCCTCCTGCGGCTAGCCGTGAAAAAGGTCTACAAGTACATTCTCTGGGGCAGCCTGGTGGTTGTCGCCATTTGGAGCATCGTAATCTTCTTCTGGGACATGTTCCAATGCGCTCCTGTCGCCGCACAATGGGACGCTACTATACCCAACGGCAAGTGTGTCAGTGCGGACCAGATCGTGTCGGCGGCCTACTCGATCAGTGTCATGACTATCCTCACGGATTGGCTCTTCGTGAGTACTCTCCTACGCTCCTGTTCTCGATCCCTGGTAATGGGCTAGCTAACATTGATCTCTCTTGGAACAAACACAGGCTCTGCTGCCGATTCCGATGCTCTGGAAAGTGAAAATGACGAAGCAGGCAAAGGTCACCGTTATTTTTACCCTTGGACTTGGCATCTTGTATGGTTTGGGCCCTTTTTGTCTAGTTCTTTGTCCAGTTCTTTGTCCGCCGTGTTATCCTTGGCTAATGCTGTCTTCTCCTGCCTGCAACAGTGCAAGTATTGCAACTCTCATTCGATTGAAGTTCCTCGCTGCTCTCACCGACGTCGAGGACATACTATGTTCGTAGCTCGTGATTAACCCACCTTTCCTTTTAAAGTTGCTCATTTTAATTTTAACACCTCTCACAGATGCCGGCACCGATCCTATGATGTGGACCCTGATCGAGCCCGGTGTCGCCATCGTCGCGGCCAGTCTCGCCACCATCCGACCCCTTCTCCGCGCCATGCGCCTCAAGGGCTTCGAGTCGACCGAGCCCACAGGCAAGAGCGCCTACGTCCGATCCGGCGTCTCCAAACGCTCGCGTCAGCAACCCCCCGACGACATAGAAGGCCGCACAGTAAACTCGAAGCGCGCGGATCGTATGGAAATGAACACTCTGCCTGGCCTTGACGACTTCAGCCCCCAACGCGACCGATTCGGCTCCGCCGTGGACATGCCAAGCGTGCCGGGCATCGCGATCACGACGGACCAGCCCGAGCGGCTCGGGCAGGATACGAGAACACGTCGCGCGACCAGCGAAATGTTCGTGATAGAAGGCGAGAGGACGAAGTGGACGCACGAGGATTCGCGTCTCAGTACCGCGACGCCGTATTCTGACGAGGGAGCGTCGACGAGCACGTCTTCAGTGGATATCATTGGCATGAACCCAACGGGACAGCATGGGCCTCTTAGCCATGGGACTGGTGGACGATGAGTGTAGCGAGGGAAATTTCTTCCGTCGTTTCATCCTCTTTTTTCGAAAATATTACATTCGTACACGCTTTGACGGACGCGGTCTTTCTTGTTTTCGCTATGGGAGTTTCCGGTAGGCGGTGATTTTGAAGAACGTTTTACGGCCGGCGATAGAACAAATCCTTGGGAATAGGTTACGACCACATGCAGCTATTATATTCTTGTTGGAGTAGAGGGGGTCACCATGTATCACGAAATACCCTTAAGGAATGGAGGGCTACCTCATGTCTTGGAGGGAGTTGGAAAACGATGGTTGGCGAGTTGTATAAGAAACTGCGCTTTACGGGCAGACCGTAAAATTGATACCCTAGATCGATTTAAGAAATACTCACACCACCCCTTCCACCTCTATATCGTATCCTTAATTGAAACCATTATTAAAAGGGACACTTTTGATACAGAGCCTCCGCCTCTGCATAAGCATCATATCCATACAAGAACCTCTGCACCCTCGGACAGGTCCATCTCGAAGGAAAGTCCTCCAGCACTACCCCGGTCCTCAACGCCTCCAACATGACTTCATCCCTCATAGCCTGCTCCTCTCCATCGGGGAGATGGAAATCTTCCCGCTGCCTAAACGACTCCCTCTGTATCTTCATGCCCCTATCCCTCCTCAGCGCCTGATACATAGCCGCGACGCGCGGCAGCTGCACCTCTATGGACTCTCGCCTAACTTTCCCAAGCAGATATCCGAGCACGGCGCCATCTTCCAGCGCGGAGTTGGCCCCCTGCGCGAGATACGGAAGCATAGGATGGCAGCTATCACCAAGCATGAAGAAGCGTCCGTCCTCGGATGTCCATTCGTCCAGAGCTTCCACCCAGAGGAGCCGCCACCTCTGCACGGACTGGACCTCGTCGAGAATCTTCACGAGGAACGGGTCCCAGCCCTTGAACAGCTCGCGCATCTCTTCAGGATCGGCGTCGACCTTGATTACCCCCGGGGGCAAGTCGTCGGGCTTTAAAAGACCGACGTTGAGGATGGAACCGCCGCGCACCGCGTACGAAACCGCATGGCATCCCGGCCCAATCCAAAAGTTGACCGCCTCAGACCTCGCGAAAGCCGCAATCTCATCCCGCCAAGGCCCCTTCAGATCCTTCGTCTCCAGGGAAATCCGATACGCCAGATCCCCAGTCGGCAGAGGCTCGGAGTCCCTCCCCAGGAACTTACTCCTCGTACAGCTCCACAGACCCTCGGCGCAAATAACGGCGTCTCCTCGCACCTCCTCGCCATCCTCAAACTTGACCGCGACCTTCGTTGTGGTTGCGGCGGCGGCGGAGAAATCTACGTCTACGACCCGCCGACCGAGTTCGATCCGGACCCCGATCTCTCGACAGCGCCGCACGAGCTCCCGCTGGAGATCCACACGGTGGAGGTCCCAGAAGGGCGAGCCGTAACGCGAGTCCATGACGTCGCGCATCGACGGTTCGTGCGCGAGGACCTTGGTGCCGTCGTAACGGCGGACGGTGAGGGTGCGGGGCGCTATGGCGTCCGGGGAGAGGGCGTCGAAGATGTTCCATTTTCGCAGGAGCTTTGTGGCGTTGGGTGTAATTTGGAGGCCGGCACCAATTTCTTGGAGGACTTTGGCTGTTTCGAAGACGATGACCTGGTGGGATGGATTTTCGAGCTTGGTCGAGAGGGATACGGCAAGCCCGGCCAGGCCAGCGCCTACGACGAGGACTTGGACCCCATCTAGATCCGGAGGTGCTTCACCATCACCCGCCATTTTTGGGAGCGCAATCTCAGTGAAAGAGATGTAGCGATATCGGCAACTTGCCTAGATGCCTCGTCTTGTGAATTCTGGTGTTCGTATCTTGTCGGGTTCTTATCTTGTCTGGTACAAGAAAATGGATTGATGAAAGTGATCGACTTTAGAATCTTTAGCCTCCGACATCAAAACGTCCTTCTCGGTGCTACAGGTGGGGAAGGCCGGGAGAGAGATTGGGCTGTCAATCACCGCAACTGGGCGCCGTGATCGACATGCGCGTAAGACAGACAAGGAAAAAGGGGTCTGTGGGGGTATCAAAACGTTTTTCTTCAATTCCCAATTCTATCGACGGATTCCTATAAAAAAACGCCCTGTACTCCTTGCACCTCGAGAACCAGAAATTATCGTCCAGCCTGCGGGCTTCTCATCTTGGCTGGAGACGCTTCTTAAATGATACACATTGCCCCCCCCAAATCATCCTAACCAAGGGGGAGCAAACAAACCACATCGAAAACCCGAGCCGATTCCATTTTTTGTGTGAATTTTGGCGTTGCGTGGGGAAGATGAAGGGAAGAACGGCTCGGAGAATTCTAAGCGTCATGCTCGGATGGCGCCTTCAAATCCTCTTCGTCGACAACCCACTCCTCTTGCTCTTCGTAAACCGGCCCAAAGTTGAATTTGCCAAGGAGGGTGCCCATGGCAATGGCGCGACCGGCATATTGGTCTTGTCCGACCTTCTTGACCTCATCTTCCTCGATGAGCATGTACGAGGTGACACCGGAAGACTTGATGCCACGGCTCATTCGGTACTTGATGCCTCCGTAGTCGAGCTCGGCCTTGCCGGACTTGCGAATGATGAGCTTGCCCACGAAGCCGCCATGCTTGAAGGGGTTAGATTCGTCTATGTCCGCGTCTGCATTCGCGTCGCCGGCGTTGGTCGAGTCGCCGGTTAGGTCGACGGGAGGCTGATCGAGCATCACCGCATCCGTGGGTTCATCCTTAATTTGAGGTCCAGGACGGGGCTTTGGACGCAAGGGCGGCATGATGGGGCCAAACTTGCATAGGAATGGCTGGGGATCGTTAAGAGCGTTCGCGGCTTCTTCGTCCTCGTCACCATCCCCAGCCGCGCCATCACGTAGAGAGGTGGCGGCGAGAGTTCGGAGGACGTATTGGTAAGATTCTTGTCTCCATTCCTCCTCGTCCGTCAAAGGCGCACCAGACTTCTTGGTCTTGCGCGAGGGCTTCGCTCCGTCGGAACCCGCGATGGAAATAGGTTTAGACTCGTCGCCTGCAGAGGGCGTGGCGTCTCCAGAAGGTTGGGGAAGGGGAACCTTTCTCATAGAATCAAAGTCGATGTCGCCGGGGGCTGGGATGATGCTGCGCAATTCGCCGTCCTCGGTCTTAACTTGGACATGGTCTTCAGGCGCAGCAGACCAAACTTTGTCATCGGCTTGGGGTGCCGCAGGAGGACTCTCGGGAGAGTCTCCGACCCACAGGTTCTCGTCATCTTCTTCCTTCATCTGAGCCTCGAGCTCGGCAGTGGTAATAACGACGGTTTCGGGGTCCTTCACTTCCCTGCGGGCAATGCCGAGAGGCTTTGGCCCGGGCTGTGAGTTGACGGCCATGAAAGTCATTTCCTCCTCTTCAGCGTTATCCTGATCTTGAGACGAGGGGGTAGATGAGCCGAGCTTGTCCGTATTAATGCGCATCTCCCAGGGCCGTTCGATGCTCTCAAAGTTATAACCGCGACCGCGACCTCGACCGCCGCCGCGGGGGAAGAAGCCTCCTTGGCCACCACCGAAGCCAAATCCTCCACGTGAGGAGCCGGGGACTACATAGAGAGGAAGAAGGCAGGGGTTAGTAAAGTGCAAGAAGCGAGTAGAAACAGCGACTGGGAGTAAATAAAAGGGCAGACACACCTCCTTGCTGGCCCGCAAACAAGGCCGAGGGCTCCGCTTTACTAATGCGCGGGCCGTTGGTATTGAATCGATTACCGCGACCACGTCGACCTCGGAAGCGACGCCCTCTAAGCCTTCGCTCCTCAGCAGCACGTTCGGAATCCTTCTTGGCCTCCTGTTGGGCAAGCTTCTCTCGCTCTTCTTCGTTCCTTCGGACAACCTTGGGTCGCAGTCTCAATGAGGAGCCCGCTGTCTTGGATGCTCCGCGGGCACTCGTCGCAGCCGAAGCCTGGGGTTGGGTCTGGATGGTAGAGCTCGAGGTGGATGACTCGGGAAGCGTAGCGGACGTAGTAGCGGTTGATCGGGGGATGGGTGTCGCGGAAGACGAGGGTTGGGCAGAGGTCGACGATGGAGTGGCCTGCGAGGTTACGGTCGCGTCTGGAGCGGTGGGCGTTGAGGTAGAGCCGCGAGAGTCACGAGAGTTGGCATTGGCGCTGGCATTGGCGCTGGCAGCGGCGGCGGCTCTTCCCCGACCACGAGGCCGCCCTCGACCGCCGGAAGGAGCGCCTCGAACCATTGTTGCGGTGCTGCTCCTACGTCACTCACGTACTGCAGTCTATTGTTAGTATAGTGCAGGCATTTGTGAATGGTGTCACAGAGTGTAATGGAATGGGTATTGAGGTTGTGCTTCTTGTGCGATAGTGCTTTGTTGAGCTGTTTGGGTTGTTGAGGAGTTCTAAGTGGTGAAGAGTACGAAGTAATTGGAGTCTATTGTTTAAAGAGGGAAGAAAAAAAAAATCTATTTCTTAGCAGCGCAAGCAATTGGCTTGATGACAATAAATCAAAACCACCATGACTGGAGCCTGGAGGGGCTGCGGGGTAAAAATAGTATACAGCTTGGAGCACCACTGCACTATTACACTAATATTGATGACTGCACTCACTGGATCACTGAATCACTGGAGCACTGGCCAAAGTACCAGGGTACCTCGAAGAAGCCCAGTTTTATTCTTGTACTTTGTACAGGGATCAAGGCACAAGCCAAGAGTACGAAGTAATCTAGACATGGGGTGGGGGCAAGCTTCATGAAGTTCATAGTCGAGCTCAAACCGAGTTCATCCTCTTGTTCCTCTTGTTCCTCTTGTCCTCGAATAAACCCGGCTACCGCTACCGCACACAGAACAGAGCCTCATCCCCAAAGCTCTCTGCTATGCTCCCTTCCTTTGTAATCATTGAGCCTATCCACCGTCGCCCACCTTCCACAGTTGCCGCACCAAACTTGACAATGACGCAGCCGCGCACACTGGCGCCGCACCATAATATACCCTCCTCCTTCTCCATTGCTAGCCGCTCAGCCCTCCATAATTCCAGCTCCGACTCTGGTTTATTTTCTGACCCCCTCGCGTTTGCCGGCTTGAAACCACGTGATCCCAGGCGAGGGAGCGCCGCGAACTCGGATAGAAAGAAGTCGGCAAGAGACGATACCAGGCCTCCTCGCAGGATGAGCGTGCCAAATACGGCTTGCTGATGCATAATATCCTTGAGGGGTCTACCTGCGAGCAGCTGATCCCTTCCATTAAGTTTCACTGTGTCTCGTACAAGCAACCTTCCTTTGCGCCCCTCACTCTTGCTTGCCAGCCATATCTCGTTGCGGCCATGCCACTTCACGAAACTCCAGTTCTCTCCTCTCGCAGATCGCCCCTGGGTGACCCAGTCTAATAGGCATACCGATGCCGTCTCAGCAAGTGTGAAGATCTGCACTTGTTCGTAAACGCTGTCCTTGAAGGGCTGCACGGGATCCGGGAGTAGGCATATCGATGCGCCCTCTTGGACGCTAATTGTGAGATTTTGTCTTGTGACAATGTCTGGGCTCGTCGACTTGAACACCTTGGTGTGGCCTTGCGTCACCAGGCTTAGCTTGGCATTTGAGCAGACGTCTATTTCGAGATTCACCTGATCACCTCCGACCAGTCCCCCACCGTAAGAGAGCAAGAAGACCGAAGCGCTGCGATGGTGAGGTGCGGGCTTCGGCGCAATGAGCTTGAGAGGATATTGATATTCAGTCGTCTCGAGGCCGGTGGCCCCGCTTGGCAAGAGCTTTGCGACAATTCGACCGTGGCCTGGGCGTGACGAGGATTTGGGGAAGGGCGATGCCATTGATTGGTATTAGTCGCATCACCACCATGTACTTCGTACGGGACGCCGACTTAGACTGGGGCCTTGGGAGGATGAGCGACAATGGCAAGGGATGGGGTCTGCCAAGATCTGGGGTTAATCCCCCTTTTTCTTTTCTCTTTCTTTTTGCTTTCCCGAGAGAGTGTGGATTTCGGAAAGTTCTTTTGGTTATCGGAGTCAAGATTCGAGATTGATTCAAGACGACAGTACGAAGTACGAAGTACGAAGTATTAATAGCCTCCTCTAAACTTGTTTGGTAATCTCTCAAGTGCCACTTGGGCGGCTTATCGGCAGCTTTGGCGCTATCAATTGCGACTCATCAATTGATCAGTGATTGATAGAACCTCAAAGCCAGGCTGTTAGGCTGTTAGGCTGTTGTGTCGCTGGCTGATACAGGCACAGAGCAACTGTGATTGAGGGTTAAAGTGTTCCGCTCCAATTGCCACTCAGCGGGGGTTCAATTGTGTCTTGTAGGTACCTGAGTACTGAATACTGATTGATGGGTAGCTGTGATTGGACAGTGCGGACCTGGTAAAGGAGCCGCAGGAAAACAGTGTACCTCGTACTTGGGGGCACAGGTGCCTTGCATGGTCTCCTCTGTTGTCTGTTCGCCTGGCTGCAACTGTCTACGAAGTACCAAGGTACACTGCTTCGTACCTTAGTATTACCTCTGTTCCCCCTCATGAGCGGCTTGTACTTCGTAGTGTACTTCGTACTTTGTACTCGCATTATCCTTGATTCACCCAAGTCTTTTAGTACTTCGTAGTGTACTAAGGTACAGAAATAATAAAGTGGAGTCCTTATTTGGACAAATCACACAACTCATCCGCCCACAGTTTCTCTCCATCCCAACGCGACGCAGGAAACATTAAACCTTCCCATTTCCGCCCGCCGCACACCGCACACCACACCCAGACATAAACCCCCCTCCGTCGAAAAAGCCCTCCGCCGACCTCATCCACCACTGGCGACACCGCCGTAATCGAACCCGCGCGACCCTCGTCGCCTTATTTGGATGTCATCGACGCGACATCCATTGCGTGAAACTATGGACTCTAACGCGAGCCCGAGCCAGTCCCCCGGCCCCGAATCGTCGCGTCGCCGATCCGGACGCGTCGTCAAGGCCCCTCAGAACTTTCTCGCCGATGCTGTCGCCGCGCAAAACACCGCTGCCAAGCGCAAGAGGGGAATTGATCAGGAAGGTGATGATATCGAAAACGAACCTCCCCTCGCCTCCGACGAGGAAATGTCCGACGACCAGGACGACGCGAGTAATGATGATGTTGATACCGATAACGACGATGATGATGCTCCCCCCTCTCGTCGGAAGACAGCAAAGAACAAGAAGGCCTCTAAGCCGAGCCGTCCGAGGAAACCTGCAAATAAGAGAGTGAAGACAAACGGCGCGTCAACCATAGCCGGACACCCTGCCAGTCTTCCCAGCCGGCCCAAGAAGACCGTTAGGATTGAGCGCTTGCCCGAGGATGGGACAGGTCTTTTCGGTTCGTCACCCTGGCTTATTCTTCAGCCTCCTCCCTCCTCCCTCCCTCCCTAACAAGCATTTCTCTTTTCTTATTCCTTTCCCATTATGCACTACCTACTCTGGACACTGGACACGTCCTAGACTTGATTTAGGCTGACCCTTCCTCCCTCACCCACAGCCGAGATCTTCGGATCTGGCGATTCGTCCGATTCTGTCGCCGAGCAGTGGCTCATAAGGTATCGCGCCGACGAGTGTGCTGCGGTAACCGAGCTGGTGAACTGTGTTCTCCAATGTAGCGGATGCGATCTGTCTGTGACGGAAGATGATATTCGAGACCCCGACAATTGTCAGAACCGAATAGCCGATATCCAGAGTGTCTGGCAAGATGTAAGCCGATCCACTACCATACGCTCTCCACGCTTTCCCCTTCCCCTTCCCCTTCCCCTCCGCCTCTCCAACCCTCCCAAGTTGTTGTTCCTGGGGTGGAAAATGGGAAGAGGAGGGTAAAGAAGCCCCACGACTGACATGGCAAATTCATACAGCAACAAATTACCGATTATCCCTTGATTTCCAAAGCCAAGAGTGCGAAATCCTTCCGCGACCTGCTCAACGGCTTCTTCACCTCTCTTGTTAACCTCCTACATACCACCGACGTACTGTACAACGACGAATCCTTGATGGATAACATCCATAGATGGGTGGCCACCATGTCGTCCTCCACTCTCCGCCCCTTCAGACACACGGCCACTACTATTGCCCTCGCCCTTCAAGCCGGCCTCGTTGAAGTCGCCGCGATCCTTGACCACAGAATTACCAGCGTGGAGCAGCAGCTCCAAGCCAGCAAGCGAGGAAAGAACAAGGCCAAGACCCAGGAGATGCAGCGAGCCCTCGATGAGGCCAACAATTATCGCGAAATATGCGGAAACTACATTAGAGACTTCTTCGATACAGTCTTTGTGCACCGATATCGCGATATCGACCCCAAGATTCGCACCGAATGCGTCGAGGCTCTTGGCTACTGGATCTGGGAACTTCCAACTGTCTTCATGGAGCCTGAATATCTGCGATACCTCGGTTGGATGCTGACTGATGTCATGCATTCCACCCGCCACGAAGTCTTGAAGCAGTTGACTAGGATGTTCAAACGCGACGCTTCGCAACTGGGCCATTTCATCGACCGGTTTCGACCTCGCCTGGTCGAGATTGCCACCAAGGATGCCGACGTGTCTGTGAGAGTTTCCGCCATCTCCGTTATTGAAACATTAAGAGAGAACGGCATGCTCGAGCCGGATGAGATCGACAGTGTTGGAAGGCTCATCTTCGACAGCGATCTCCGAGTGCGCAAGGCTATCGTGGGCTTCTTCACTGCCTGCGTGCAGGATCTGGTTGATGCCAAAGTCGAAGAGGTAAACGGTAGCGATGCCGTAGAAGAGGCGTTTGGCTCTGTCGAAGTTGACGATCACGAGACGCCGCGGCAGGAATGGATCCATATCAAGTGCCTCGCCGAGAATCTGGCCGCGTATGATGCGCAGATCGAGGCGTCCGGCCAACAAGATCCACCACCCCCCCTAGACATCTCCGCCACCTTATTACAAGCAGCAGTCCCCGATACCAGGATTTCACTTGCTGCCCAGGTCCTCTATGAGAAGATGGCTGAGGTGAAGGACTGGGAGGCCGTCGCCGGTTACCTACTGTATGATCACTCGACCAGCGCAAAGTCTAGATCTAAGAGAGGCAAGGCTAGCGTTGAAGAGGCGGTCAAGGCTGCTGTTGCGCCCACCGAAGAAGAAGAGGCTATCCTCCTTGAAATCATGGCGGCCGCTGCGAAGCTCAGCTTACACCCCACCCACCACGACCATAACAAGAAGCGCACGAAAGCGGACCTCGCTGAGGATGCCGAAGATACGGCTGTTCAGCTGGCGACCACGATACCGCGCCTCTTGAACAAGTTTGGCGCCGATCCAGACACGGCGACCTTGGTACTGAGGCTGGAGCATGTTCTCGATCTCGACTTGTTCCCCTCCCTGCGGCAAGATTCTAACAAATACGAGAAGCTCTTGGACGAGATTAGCACTCAGTTCAACAGGCATCACGACAGGCGAGTCCTCGCAGAAGCGACCAAAGCACTCCTACATGCTCGCCAGTACGACGAGCTGGAGGAGTTGACGGACGGTCGCTTGGCCGCCCTTTGGGAGAACGTCGTCGAGGCTCTTCGCAACTTCGACAAGTACTGCGAGCTCTCCAGCCGGGGCAATCTCGACGTGGATAGGTTAACGGAATTGGGGACCGTCCTGGCCAAGATTTCAAAGCTTGCGAGCATCTCGGACTGCATCGATGTGCTCGAGACGGAAGGGCGATCCGCAGACTCGTCTGCTTCGGTCATTAATCTGCTTGTGGAGATTGTGCACAGGGGCAAGTTCGATCAATCGGACCCCGACTTTGACGAGGCTGAGGACCAAGTTGTCGGGTTTGCGATAGAAGGCTGCCAGTTCTATTTCATGTGGAAGATTCGATCCATCATGAGGCTAATCGGTAGCGGAAGCCAAGTGCCCACGAAGGACATGGAGTCCCTCTCCTATCTCAAGGAAAAGTACCGACGGAATCTCATCGTATCCTTCACGACGCGCACGGCAGTCGACGAACTGTGCCGCAGCGCCACCGGCAGCTTCTGCGACTTCCATGTCCTGCTCAGCCAGCTGCGTCCCCTGGTCGAGAACACCAGCACCGAAGCGTGGAAGTCCCAGAACCTCGACCGCGTAGCCGGCCTCGTTTCCGATATCGAACCAAGCCTCGTCAAGGAGCTCACGGCCATCTTCGAGAGCGTCGAGAAGCACTACGCCAAGCTGACGAAACGGACGCTCAACGAGCCGGCGGAGGATGAGGACCCCATCGACTTTGAAGACGACGATGAGGATGACGACGATGATCATCTCTCTCCTGCCGAGAAGCTGTCGGCGCAGCTGCAGGCCGAGAAGCACCTGTGCGAGCTGACGGGCAAGCTCGTCCTCGCCATCTCGGCCAAGGTCCTCGACCACACGCCTGGTCAGCGACTCAAGAGGCGTCTTGAGAGGAACGCTACGCGTCTCGGCAACAACTACAAGGAGATCGTCGCGTATCTTGATGAGGCTAAGGTCGCCGCCCTACTGTCCGGTAAGAAGAAGGGAGACAGGCAGAAGAAGGCTTCGCCCGCGACTAACGCCACCAATGCGCCGGGGGCTGCTACCGCTCGTGGAAAACCCTCTCCGAAGAGTGCGGAAATCGTTGTCGACGATGACGACGATGACGAGGAGGAGAATGACGAGGATATCCACGCCGAGCCTGAAGATGATGAGGAAGAAGAAGAGGAGGAAGAGGAAGAGGAAGAGGAAGAAGCCGAACAAGAAGAGAGTGAGCCCGAGGCTCCTCCTCAGAATGATGCCGATGATGAGTCGATCTTGGGCGATTAGAGACTCCTCCGTTGAAACATCTCTTAGTCTTTTTTCCCCCCTGTTTTCTTTCTGTCTCTCTTTTGTACTTTTGAGCCAAAAAAAAACTCGCGATTGGATGGAGGGTTTAAAAGAAGAAGAAAAAGGGGTTTGAAGAATTATGTGTCTGGGTTTTCCTGTCCGACTCCGTCATCTTTTATTCGATGGTTTTCTACCGACCTGGATTTTCGACTTTGATCAAATGCGACTATTTCCTTTCCTTTGCTTATGTTTTCTTCTCTCTTCTTCTTCTTCCTTTCAGCTCTTTTTCCTTCCGTTCATTCCCTTTCTTTTTGTTTTTGTTACGTTTAATCTGTTCTCCTTTCGGGTATAATGTCTGGTCTAGTCCGGGCGGCGGCAGTTGTTGGTAGTTTCTCTCCTTTGCTTTTTTTTCCTTCTCTTGTTGGACGAGAATGGGTTTGTTTTTTTCGTCTTTGATGTCCTTGTTTCTTTTACCCGCCCTTTTTTTTGTTTCTCTTTCATCAGGCTCACTCTTTCTTATTGGGGATCAAAATGGGAAGAGAGAAATAGGAGGGGGTGAAAATGAAGATAAATCCTTTGTATAGCTGGTTGATCGGAGCCATCTCTTCTCCAGAGGCCAATGTTTCTCTTCCTCGATAAGAAAAGGGGAGCTTGACGGACGAGGAAGCAGGGTGGGCCGAATGGAGTTCAGAGGGAGTCTCAAGGTTTTAGCTTGATGTATTTTACAATCTTTTTTGTGTCTGCTTGAATGAAACGAAAGTGTTCGCCCTTCGTCATATCAACTCTCAGGTCTTCCACGTCTGCCTCGCCTTGGATATAGGAACACTCCTGATCAAGGATAGTTTCTCTAGATAGGATATCAAATACAGTTCATGGAGAGACAAGTGATCATGATCCCGTCGCCCTGCGCCTCCATAGAGCCACCTAAACTCCAGGAAGACCAAAAATAACAATTGATGCGTTTGTGCAGTTCAAATCATGGGGGAGATCCGGGTCCCAAAAAGCCCAAAACGCCTCTCCCAACGAAACCCCTCTCCTGCATCCGCCTTGCTCGGGTCCGCTTCGGCTACCTTGATTCCGAATTGGCGGACGCAACAGGGGAAGGGTTTGTTAACCAACGGATTATTTGCCTCGGAAAGCCTCTTGGACGATTGACTGCCACGTCTATAGTCCTGAGATAGTTCGACGTCTGAGCTGTCGGGTGGAAAGCCGTCTTCATTCGTAGTCTTCTTTGTCTTGGTCTTTTCTTTCTCGGATGATTTCGCTAACTGCAGCTTGCGCTCTTCTAAGTTACCCCATAGTTTGGCGAGTCGTGTTCGCAAGTTGGCTAAACCTTGGTTGTCCGCACGAAGACTACTTACTCTTCGTTAACATTTATCTCCAGGTCGGGTTTTAGGGCGGCAAAGTTTCCACCTACTTAGATGCGTTAAGATCTGTCAGGCATTCGGCCTCCCCGTTGCTCACGTAGACCCAGACTCGTTCCGGCTTCGATCGTCCCTGAGGAGACGCGTCCTCCAGTTGAAGTGCGAACCGCCATTGCCACCTCCTCTGGCCGACAGGGTGGCCATCCGGAGCCCTATCTGTATAGGAATCTTCGTCGTCATCTTCACTAGATATGTCGGACAGAGCGTCATATTCCGTGACCTTGCGGGAATATGAAAAGTCTTCAAGCTTTTCGGGGAAAAAGTCCGTGACTCGAGCTATAGCACGGTACTTGGCATTATTGAAAGGGATTGGGACCCTAACAGGGCCATCAACGCCGTCTAGGGATAGGTTATAATACACGGACTTGACCATTGATGAAATAGTTGATATGGGGACGTCGACGTTTTCGCAAGATACTGGCGAGCAATGAGAATCGCGACTCCCCGAGAAAACAAATTCCATGAAACGGTGGCAGAAAAGGAAATCAGGCTTTACTTACCATCAGGATTTAGATCGAGTACTTCCTGATTCTCTCGTTCCTTTCCCATCTTGTTAGCGAGTTCCTGTGCACGCCGAGCCTTACGGTTCGGTTGTGCCGTTGGCTTGTCGTCTTCGGCACGGCGCTTTTTGGACTCTTGGGTCGCCGCATTCTGCCTGGGTTTCTTGTTGCGTTCATAGTCACGCCTTCGACGGATAGCATTCTTCAGGCGCGGATCCAAAGTATCACCATCCGCTAGATGGTCGAGCACTTCGGCGTTGATCTTGGAGGAATTTCTCCGATCCTCTCTTAAGTACCCCTCTAAATTCGCATTGTTTCTCCCATATTTGACTTGCACATTCCGCAGGAAGACCCAAGAGCCGGCCTTGGCTTTGGTCCGCAATGCTGTGGCATGAGGCTCCCAGCAAGTTATTTGCATCGACATCTTGCCTACAGGACCAGCTTCGACCTTCTCATGATTTTCCGGATATGCGGTGTAAGCATATCCCACAGGGTCGCCATGGACGGAACCCTCCATGGTTTCTTCTGAAAAATGGTAGAAGGCCGGGTTTTCAGTGTAGTCCGTCACCCAGATCGTGATTCCTTCACCAAAGTCATACGGCCGTCGCACGACTCGAACAATGAGGTCGTAAAAGTATCCTGGGTGAAGGTCTTTTAGCTGCTCGTACTTTTGTTTAACATTGACGGCCTGTCTAGCCATCTCCTGAAAGCTTGCTACGTCCGGTACGCGTCCTTTGTCAATCGTATAGTACAAGGAGGATACATAGTCGAGGATGTCCTTGTTAGGCGGGCTATTGCGAGATGCCCTTAGGGCACGGGACGCACAGCCGGGGGGCTTGGGGATCAAGGATGCGCGAAAGACGTAGATAAGGGTAGAACGCGTAGTTAATATAGACAACGAATTCATGCCATGGCGTTGAACCTGTTTGAAATGATTAGCTACATGGAGTCTTAGAAACAGTCGGGCCAAGTCAATTCCACATACTCTGGCATTTTGCACGTAAACGACATCACCAGCGCAAACATCTGGCATTTGTTGTCTTGGTCTGAAAATCGTGAAGACGAAGTCATCGCCGTCATATTGCGTAGAGACATCAAAGAGCAGAATTGATGCTTTCCAGTCTACATGAAAATTAAGTGACAGGATGCCAATGTTAGTTTGTCGGAAATGCAATTTCGAGGAATAGTTGCATCAATCTTTATCAAGCTGAGCCGACTTACCAGCACCGCGAGTTTCGATGGGGGGGCGAAAGTCCCTGACAAGTCCGATGACATTGACAAGCTGCTGTGGCTCTACTTTCTCCTCGAGTACGTCGCGTATCGGGATGATTTGCGGCGGAAGGACAAGGGTCGTTGACGACGGCAAGCCCGAGGATGAAGCCATGATTGAGGGGTTCAACTCTTTGAGTGTAGGAAACTTCAAAATACCATCAAGACCGCGTCATGTCTTGTAGAATGTTTAAATGCAATGCGAAGAATGACAGGTATTCGCTGAGGGAGCGGTGGCCGATTAATCCTTAAGTGTGTGCGACGGAGCCTGAGACGCGAAGTATATAGACTGCAGGCGCAAACGATGTTAAGATTGAGGCGCGGCAGAGGTTCGGTAATGTGATAGCAAGGCTGTGCAATTACAGGACATCATAGATAAGGCAGTTGGATACTAGAGCTACGAGGAGCGAGGCTCGTACTACCTCAGAAGAGTTTGGGAGGTGCCATATTGATACTGCCTTGCAAGAGGGTGACGCTTGATACGCGACCCTGCTTTGCTTCACACACGGAAGGCGCGATGACCACTGGAGCGCTCTGCGCGAAAGCACGTGCTGGAGCAGACTTGGGGAAAAAAAAAATCAAGCGGCCTACAGTGTAGAAAGTCCAACCCTGATGTGGGCACACAGTATGAATAGTGTACGCTCGAGAGCAGACAACCCCTCATTGACAAGCTCGAGCTCTCTGACAGTCAAAGCGCGGGGTCCTCAAGTTTCCACCGTACAAAGTACGAATGATGTCAGAATTTGGTGGAGAGGTAAAAAGGAGACAGCCATTCTCTCTTTGACTTCATACCCTTCTAGTCCAGTCGAGGTATATCAAGAATAGTATTTCTGAGCACCATGCCCCTACTTATGCTGCATTATTAGACTATACGAATCTTCTAGGCGGGTTGGTCACAGTTGCTTCAAGTTACGGAGTAGACTAGGGAGCCAAGATTGATTCCCTCAAGCGCTGTGACAAACACATGCGGAACGGTTTAGTGTGCGAAGCACGTGCTTCATGAATTCAGCGAGTGACAGGCTGGGCCTTCCAGTGGATTCGTCAGTCTGGCTGGCACTAGAATCCCATTTGATGGAGACTTCACTGTTTGGAGGGAGATCCATAGTTTCATGTGCGAGCTGCCAGTGCCACTTCACAGCAGCGCTGTTGATGAGCTTGAAGTCATTGAATGGTGCCTTCCACACTGTATCGCGAATTGTCCTCACTCTCAAATGGCCTGGAAGGTCTGACCGCTCTTCCTGGAAGCTTCCTTCCAGGCCTGGCAACAAGGACAGTACAATGTACGAAGTACGAGCCTTGATGCTGAGGTAGTTCTCTCTTGCACTTTGACGTTTGTACTTGAACTGTACTCAGTAGACGCTTGGGATAACAATGGACGAGAGGGCGGAACACTATTGTGGAACGAGAAGAAAGAGCACTATTAATTACATGATCCATTTCTGCTCAGGATGCCTATGAAGTAACAAGTAGTGCTCCAACAGGAACACACCAACCCAACACCAAACACTGAACAAATCAAGCCAACATGATCGAAGAATCAAGAATCAACACTACTACAAGTGTACGAATCCAATTATATAATATTTATGGGTCCTACTGTCCTCACCTGGCCATTCTAAGTGTCCTCCTTCGCAGCTTCCAATTGTCCCTCAAGATCAATTGGTCTAGGTCATAATATGTTGGCTCCTCACTCCTCAGGCAAGAATACCCCGCCAACGCCCCCCCAAAACGGCATAAGAAAAACCTTCACCAACGGTGGACCACCAAATCTCCCCAGTAACAAAACAGTACAATCGTACCTACTTGCAACAAAATATCCTGCCCATTTTTGCAGCGTTGAAAATTGGGGTCCCTCCTTCTCTCCCCACTCGACTCAACTTCTCTCTTCTCTTTCCTTCCTTTCCTCCCTCCTCGTCTCATCGACGTTTTTCTTTCTCCATCTTTCTACCGGCTTCATTCCCATTCTGCCTTGATCTGTGACCTGAGGAGCACCTTTTTTACTCTTCTTAATTACAACTTGTTTCCTAGTTTCAGTGGAATAACATTGAACAATTCCCCTCCAATAACGAGGTCGACTAATTCTCCTGAACAGCCCGCCCGCTCCAGGACACACCTCGCCAAACTTCCACCAAGTCGCCGCCGTCCAATCAGCACGATTCTTCCAACTCCCCCCTTTCCTTTCCCCTAAGGAAAATACCAAGAAAAACCTTGAACCACCGCTCCGCGACATCCACTTCTCCTTTTCCCACCAAATCAATCTTTGAAATAATTTTCCTTCAATAACGATATCCCTTTCAGCAGCAACCATGGCTGATCGATACATTCCCGAGCATCGTCGGACTCAGTTCAAGGCGAAGGGCGCCTTCAAGCCTGAAGAGCTCCGCCGTCGACGTGAAGAACAACAAGTCGAGATCCGAAAGTCCAAGCGTGAAGAGAACTTGGCCAAGAGAAGAGGTATCGGAACCGGCGAGCGTCTTGGTGCCTCGCTTGGTGCCGCGCCAGATAGCGACGACGAGACTGCGCCCACCGAGTCCCAGGTAAGCTCTCGCGTCTTTGTTGTTGATTTCTGCTTCTTTGCACCTCCTATGGCCCTGTCGCCAGCCGTCCGCCTGGTCTCGGGTGACGGGCCTCTTTATTTTTATCCCGAGATCATCGTCCCTTTGCACTGCACCCCATATTCTCATCCTGGCTTTCGCGGGAATCGAAGCGTGAAAGCGGGGGAAATCCCTCTCCTCTGCTGGGATGCTTTCTCCTCGACCCCCGCCAAGGTCGCTTCACCAAAACAACCCCACCACACATTTGAGACCCTAGAGAGACAATCCCCATTCAAGCCCCCTCCACTTGATGGCAACCTCCTGGGGCCACCATGCATCTTCAATCTGCTCCGAGTGTTGTGCTCCACCTGTCATCCAACAGGGCTCTGTGCAGTCTCTTGGATACCATTCTTCTCCCTCCCCCCTCTTACCCCTGCTCGCTAGTCCTATGCCACAGGCCTATAGCCCACGGCCTTACTCTCCTTCCCTTGACTTGTATTGGTGTCTTCTTTTATTTTATTTTTTATTTTTTTAGCATTTTTTTTTCCTTTTTCTTTCTCACTCGAAATGCTAACGCGACCAAATCTTTAGCTCAATGAGGACCTCCCGCAGATGGTCGCTGGTGTTTTCTCCAACGAGATCGACCAACAGATCAAGGCCACCACGAAATTCCGAAAGCTTCTTTCCAAAGAGCGTAATCCCCCGATCGAGGAAGTTATCAAGACTGGCGTCGTTTCCCGCTTTGTCGAATTCCTTCGCTCGCCTCATACCCTCGTCCAGTTCGAGGCTGCCTGGGCCTTGACCAATATCGCCTCCGGTTCGGCGACCCAGACCCAAGTCGTTATCGAAGCCGGTGCCGTTCCCATCTTTGTCGAGCTCCTTTCGAGCCCCGAGCCCGATGTCCGTGAACAGGCCGTCTGGGCTCTGGGTAACATTGCTGGTGACAGCCCTCACTGTCGCGACTATGTCTTGACCTGTGGCGCCCTCAAGCCTTTGTTGGCCCTCCTCGGAGATAGCCGCAAGCTTAGTATGCTGCGAAACGCCACATGGACTCTGAGCAACTTCTGCCGTGGCAAGGCTCCCCAACCTGATTGGGCTACTGTTCGTTCTATCCCTGTCCTACCCCGCGACCTTCTATGGCTTGATGGTTTTTTGTCTACAGGTTAACTAATACGCTTGCTTTAGATCTCTCCTGCTCTCCCTGTCCTCGCCAAGCTTGTCTACTCCCTCGATGATGAGGTTCTTATTGACGCTTGCTGGGCGATTAGCTATCTTTCTGACGGTTCCAACGACAAGATCCAGGCTGTTATCGAGGCCGGTATCCCCCGCCGCCTCGTCGAGCTATTGATGCATGCGTCCACATCGGTTCAGACCCCCGCCCTTCGATCGGTCGGTAACATCGTTACTGGCGATGATGTCCAGACTCAAGTCATCATTAACTGCGGAGCCCTTCCTTGTCTTCTTGCCCTTCTCAGCTCTAACAAGGATGGCATCCGAAAGGAGGCGTGCTGGACTATCTCGAACATTACCGCTGGTAACTCGAGCCAGATTCAGGCCGTCATCGAGGCTAACATTGTGCCGCCCCTCATCCACCTTCTCCAGAATGGTGACCTAAAGACCCGTAAGGAAGCCTGCTGGGCCATTAGCAACGCGACCTCTGGCGGCCTTCAGAAGCCCGAGCAGATCCGCTACCTCGTCTCCCAGGGATGCATCCGACCCCTTTGCGACCTCCTCGCCTGCCCTGATAATAAGATCATCCAAGTCGCTCTTGATGGTCTTGAGAACATCCTGAAGGTTGGAGACCTCGACAAGCAAGCCTCGGGCGGACCCGAAGCCATCAACCGCTACGCTCTCTTCATCGAAGAGTGTGGAGGAATGGAAAAGATCCACGAGTGCCAGAACAATGCAAACGAGGAGATTTACATGAAGGCGTACAACATCATCGAGAAGTACTTCTCTGACGAGGACGAAGGAGCCGACGAGATGGGTCAGGCCGGCCAGACTGGTGGAACCTTCGGTTTCGGCACGAACGGAGGTGCTGCTGGCGGACAGACTGGCGCTTTCAACTTCGCCAACGGCGCAGACTCTATGGATATGTAAAGGCGCCCAGAACCGGCATATTCTACTGTGCACGGGATTACGATGGAAGACAGCATTTTTCTTTCTGCGGAACACTCGTTACTCGGGTATCGGCAGTATTTGATACCCCTTTCGTCGCGACCCCGCAGAATCCCAGCTGTTCTTGTGCCTATCTATCTAAAGGGCTTCCTCTTATTCCGAACTCCTATCTCCCTCCCTGTCACTTCATGTTGTCCCGCCCACAGTGGATAGCCACATCGATACCACACATCGCACCTCCCATTGTTTAATACCTGATTCTAAGGCTACCGTTCCATTTACCCTATCCCTCCACCTCGCATCACCGAAACACACCACCCCCAAACGACATTACACTGAATAACCCCCAAAACCCCTGTTTAGCCCCGCGATTCCCCCGCCCCACCACCCCCCAACTTTACTCGCTCTTGGTCCTTTTCTTTTGCAATAATGAATTAAGGAGGTTGTCGGGGAAGAAAGAAATCCGTGCCTTTATACGGAGATAGACAGGCCCTATGGTAGCTTGAAAGCTCCAGCCTGAATTATGAATGAATGATGAGAGAGAGTGGTGACAACAAGTTTTGGTCCCTAAGGAGAGGTGTTGTGACCATGCCAGATGGGTGCTCGAAGCTTCCTTTGGCAGGGTCACTGCAGTTTGTTTCTGGCTAGGGAGGTCATTTGGACTTGGACACAATGATCCTCTCTAGTACCAAGGTTTCTCTCGGAAAGGGGCATTTGGCATAGTTGGAGCGAAAGCCTGTAATCTTGAACTCACGAAATTGAGACACCACAAGACAACAGGCAAGGGTCCATCAATGGGGAGGATGGCTCTCAATTGTTTTTTTTTTTTCACCTTACCTTTCGCCCAGCAACCTAATCACCTTACCGAAGGAAATTTTGGCCAGCGATAATGCTAGTGCATGCGCTGCTCCCAGACACTACGGAACCCTGTGCTGGTTCAAGTGTCTACGACCAAGTGGTTTGTAGACAGTTTTTCTCTCGAGAGATAGCATCTTGAGTTAGCCTTTGTTCGACATCAGTAGTGGGAAGAAAACAAACACGACGTTTGAAATCAAAAACTGTGCCACTAGAGAAAACATTCTCAAGTGAAAGAACTTGCTATGTTGGAGAGTGATGTGTAACAGGTGAAGATCATAAGACCTTTCGATGAGTGCCGGTCCTGTATCCTGTACTTCGTATACATATCAAAGGCAAAGTAAGGCAGAACGAAAGCATTCTCAAGTAATGTCCCCTCCCCCAAGCCAAACCAAGGTCCTAACTCTCCCCTCCTTTGCACCATGGAGAAAGTCAGTAAGTATAACAACTCTGCAGCCTATCACCTATATATATGTTTGAGCCAGGAGGGAGAAAGCGAAAGAGAAAGGAGAAGAAAAAAAAATAACAAAAAAAAAATTTTTCCCATTTTTATCTTCACTTCCCGCTCTTCTCCCAATCCTGGAAACGCTTCTGCTTCTGGCGCGTATTCCAACCCAACTTCCCACTAATACTCTTAATCCAGTCCTCGCTCCTCCTCCCCTCCGACTGGACGGTAGCAAAGGGATACCTGCTCGCGCTGATGGTGACGTAATCGCCGGGGTGGAGCTCGACGCGCTCGCGGCCGTCGAAGCTGGCCCAGGAGCTGGTGCTGGAGTCGTAGGGGACGCCGATGCGGAGGACGATGGTGTCCGGGAGGATGATGGGGCGGAAGGATAAGGTGTGGGGGCAGATGGAGGTGACGAGCATGATTGGGTTTTCCGGGTGGCAGAGGGAGCCGCCGGCGGCGAGGTTGTAGGCGGTGGAGCCGGTTGGGGTGGAGACGCAAATGCCGTCGGCGAGGATGGAGGTGAAGTGCTCGTCATCGCCGAAGAGGTCGAGGCTAGATAGAGCTGTTGGAAGGGGTGTGGATGATTGGTTAGGGCAAAAAGTACTTCTGATGAAAATAAGGGGTACGGGCCAGTTGCAGTTTCGTATACTCACTTGGATTCGGACCACGATCCACGACGATTTCGTTGAGGACCTCGAAAGTCCTGCCGTCTGGGCGGTGTGTATGCTCATCGTCATTCTCTTCGCCAATCAATTCCTCGATGAGATCTCTCCTCCTGTTATATTCTTCCTCAGTCTCGTCGGGGTGTTCAGGGTCGTCGGTCACTGGCTTCCTCTTGATGCTGCGCATAACGGTGCTCTCGAACCGAAGCCTCAAGCTCACGCTGACACCCTTCTCGAAGGCTGTTGTGAGGATGCCATCGTAGTTGGCGAAGTCGAACTTGGTAAGGAAGCCGAGGCTCCCAAGAGAGAAACTGATGACGGGAGGTACGATGTTCTGGAAAAGCCAACTGGCGTATAGGACGGTTCCGTCACCGCCCAAGGTAATGATGAAATCGATGGAGTGCGGTTTCAAAAGACAAAGGTTCGTATTCCAATAGCGCAGCTGCTTGCTGACCTTTTCGACGCAGGTTGCTTCGTCCACTCCCGTCTTTGCAGCGTACTCCTTGGCAACCGAACGTATGAGACCGTCGGCATCGAATCGCTTGCTGTCCTTTAATTTATCCTCGACATACACGACGTACCGCCGTTCCCTCTCCGGTGAGAGGAGCCACAGGGTGAGCGCCCTCGTCTTGGGAATCAAGTCCTTGTCGTGGATTTTAGTGAGAATAAAGAGGCTCCTAACTTTGGGCTTCAAGCGAAGAGTGCTTAGGCGTCGACTGAGCTCTCGAACGCCCCATGCCATGTCGCTCAGCTGCCTCTTGGTTAGGAGGCGGCTATTTAGAGCGCTTTGCTCGGCAGGTGTGGCGGCAGCAGGCATGTTATTATTATCAATGTCGTCGCAGGATACGACGGTGTGGCCGGTTTCGTTGGCCCATGCCCTCTCATCTGGTTGCCCAATGTTGCCGGCGGAAAGAGCCCGCGGCTTGATTCGTCCAATGCGAGTCATTCGTGGAGTCAAAGCAGCGGCCTCCTCACTCTCGGGCGGGCTGGGGACTTCTTGAACGGGCGCAAGGTGGTGGTCAAAGGTAGACTGTGATGCAGCGGACGACGATGGTTGGTGGCTAGAGGGCTCGGCTTCCTGGTCCACCAAAGAGCTGGCAGCCGCTAGATCCCTCTGCTGACCCTGGAGGAGGTGATGCACTATGCAGCCCGTTTGCTGTCGAGGTTGTTTCCAGGCAGGCATGGCGACATGGAGGACGTCTATGGAGCTCTTCCGGCGATGGGTCTTTCCGGCATCGAAGGTGACCTGGACAAGTCGATATGCTCCTTGTAAGCCTCAGACTCATCACGGGAGGAGGGTAGCTCCATTAATCAAAGGTATTTGGTGAAGATGCAGGTCACAGTCACATATCGAGGGACATGTACATACCTCAAGCTCTCCGCGCTCATGATCGTCGCTCAAGTCAGAGGCTGAGCTCAAGCTCTGGTTATCGTCATTGTCATCATCAAAGGTGACATGCTTTTCGGTGTCGGCGACCTCAACCATGGCGGCGGTGGAATTGTTATCACTGCGGACATGTATATGGAATGACTGACTGGTGAGACTCGAATCCATATATATGGTGCAGGTCTAAGTGTTGGCGGGAAGCTTTCGTTGTTTAAGTCGAAGGAGGGGTTTTAATGGAGAATTGGCTGATGACGTCGGTGGGACAGTGGAACAGTGGAACAGTGGAACAGTATGAAGTACACTACGAAGTGCAAAGTCACAAGCAAGCTGAACAACTGAGCAATGACGAAGTAAGCAATTAAACCGGCCTGAGGCAAGCATCGATCGTCCAATGTCCGTACAAAGTCGGAAGGAGGGAGGGTCCAAGATGGATTCTCTGTTAGTCAAGTCTTACAGATGTCTGGAGCTGATGAGGCATGCAGTGCGCAGCGCGCTAGTTCCTTCCAAAGTTGCAGCAGGATTCAGTCGCCCCGGAAGGTTCTCACCCAGTCCCCGTGTGCGCTTTCCTTCCTATATCGACCTGCCTGGTCAACTTGTAAACTATCTCTTGCACATGGGAATCACCTGCTTTTCTAGGGACGTAATCGGCACTATGTACAGTAGAGTACACTGCTTTGTAAATTCGTACACTGTCCTACAATCAAATTTGGATTAGTAGCACTCGAAGTGCCGATACTAGAATCTCGGCCAAGCATCAATGATACCCTCAAACCTTAAAAAAATAATCCCTAAATCAGAAAGAAACGAGGCCCTCCGTTCTCAATTCTCATACCTTCTTAAGGCTCTTCTTCAATATCTACCCGCCTCCAATTTACATATCCTCCACTTTCTACCCTTATTTCTTCATTTATCGGTATCAGACGGAATAAACCACCATGGAGTCCACTAGGCCAGTCTACGGCGTTCCCGCAGAAAAACTGCCGCTTCCGCGACATGAAATTCTACACCACCTTCGAGGCCACCAGGAGTGTAAGCACTGGGAAGGTATATAGACTAACTCGGCGCTGTGCAAGTACATGTGGCCACAGGAGCAGAGCCTACGGGAGATGGACTTGGAACAAGCAAACCAATATTGCAACCGAACCGCGCCCTTCTACATCCTCCGAAACGACCCCGCTGTTGCTGGTGCTGACATGGGAGTTGTGATAGAGCTGCTCTTGGCCCTTCTTCATACCACCTCTATGAGAAATGGTTCCGCCCCTATCGAAGCAAGATCGAGTATGGGCAGTTTCTCGCCAAGGTCATCCTCCCCCAGCCGACTCCTCTTCCAAAAGACACTTGCTCGTAGTACGTGGTTGATTTAGTCAAAAACCTAAATGCAGCCATCTGCGCTAGGGTCGATAGAGTCCAGAATGCTACGAAGGCCCTCAAGGATCTTGACCTTGAGGAACAGAAATAACAGGCTGCCTTGGTCATTACGTGGTTGGTCGGAAAAGGCCATCCGCGATCAGGACTTCTTCATACTTCAACCACTTTTTCGTGCCGTCGCTGTTGTCATCCGAGCTCAAAACTATAGTAACGAGGTCTCTGATCTTGGGTCTATCGTCGTCCTCATTATCCGCACTGGTGTTGAGGTTGAGCCTACATTACTTCGTAGGGACAAAGTGGATCGAAGGAGTCGAATCGAGTTTAACGAGATTGTAATGGAGTAATGGGCATGGATGTCGTGATCACGTGGGTCGAGGAACAGCTCGGGAAGAGTCACTCTCACCGACAGGGTCTGGAACAGGGCAGATCCAATTTGTTACCCCACCATCATGCCGTTTGAATGTTCCTTCCACTGCGAAGTAATGAATGACGAAATGACTGTGCAGTCCAAAGCATGTGAGTGGGGGGCTCGTTAGGGGCCTGCACAAGCTCTCTCAGCTGTGCTATGCTGCATTGATGTTGCCTAAACCGCACCGCTCGCGCTCCACGATGCGTTACATTTGATCTGAATTGATGTATTGTCGATGTCGACGCAACCTCGTCGTAGGATACAGGATAGCCGCCGCAGCACGCTATTCCACCATGACGCCCAGAAAACCAGGCGAACCAGAACCGGAATCACTGGCCGAGGAAGCTCCTAGGCCGCTGCCAACTAATGCTTGTATGGACTCCTATTCCCCAAATTCAAAGCTGCAACCTCCACCCTCACAGCCAAGAAACTAACCCTAGTACTCTCTTCCTAAAAAAAAACACAGTCGAAGAGTTGATGGCCCCAAAGCCCAAACGTCCTCCCGCACCATCTCCATCCCCTACCGCTGCTATCGCCAGACGGTGGGGCGGCATCAGCCGAGACGGCCTCGGCGCCTACCTCCAGCATCCCCAGACATTCCCATCCACCAGCGTCATCTACTACAACGACGACTTCGTCGCAGTGCACGACCTCTACCCGAAAGCCAGCGTCCACACCCTCCTTCTTCCCCGCAAACCCACTTTCAGCAACCAGCATCCGTTCGACGCATTCCTCGACCCGGCCTTTCTAGCCTCCGTAAAGGTCGAGGCCGCGAAGCTCAAAGGTTTCGTGGCAAAGGAGCTTCAGAGACGCTTCGGCGCCGAGAGCGCGGCCGAGTCGCGTCGCCAGGCCGTTCTCGACGGCGAGGTCGAGCTGGAGGGGGACGATGAGGAGCTGCCTCCCGGCCGCGACTGGGAGGCCGAAGTCAGGGTCGGCATCCATGCGCATCCCAGCATGAACCACTTACACGTCCACGTGCTTTCGAGGGATATGTTCTCGCCATGCTTGAGGCATCGAAGACATTACAACTCGTTTAACACGCCCTTCTTCGTTGAGCTCGCCGACTTTCCTCTGGCCGATGATGATCCGAGGTTACATCCCGGGAGAGAACAGTATCTACGTCGGGATATGGTATGTTGGAGATGTGGGAGAAACTTCAAGAACCACTTCAAGAGCTTGAGGGACCACTTAGAAACAGAATTCGAAGAGTGGAAGCGCGAGTGATTGTATTATGTAGTATGGTGTTCCTATGGAACAGCGGGTGTAGAGCTCTCTCAGTTTGGTTTGTTTGACTGTCACTTACCTGGAGAAAACGCTTTTATAATGATGATGATAATGGCGAATGATGATATGATGGTCGAACTTGGACTTGGAATCCCGCACAACACGCAGTATCCTCTGGGCTGTGGGCTGGCTGTCACATAAGAACATAGAAATAGGAATCAATATACCTTGATTGTTAAAATGTTAAACATCAAAAAGGATAAAAAAAATAATAAAAAAGCGAGATAGTAACAAGAACACCAGACTGGCACTGCCTTCCCCAATGCCGGCCCCCAACTTAGACGTCGAGACCCCGACGTCCCAAACTCGCCCTGCCCGAATTCTCCCAACCCATCCCAAAAAGTAGTTCCAGCCGAGCAAAACACCTTAATTGTTACAACCGAAAAAGCCACTGATTGCCAAGACGAAGAAAAAAGGGAAACGGGAACAACATGTTTGAGCACGTCCCGCTCTTTTTTCCACTTTTTTTTTTCTCTCTTCCGTTTTAAAAGGAAAAAAAAAAGAGAAAAGAAAACAACTCCTAGAAAAACTCAAGGTACGCAAAGAGTGCGAGGGGGGAAAGCGCCGTCTGTTATTGCGCTTTTCTCGACGATCCGATCGAGAAGGGGAACCACCTTCTCGGTGTCGCAGTCGGCGGCGAGTCTCTCGCTATGGCATCATCCTTTTCCGCGTCATCAGCGAGCTTGTTCTCTTCCTTTTCTGTATATAGTGTATGTCTGAGCGTAGTGTTCTTCTTGTTCCTGGACGGGGAACCAAAAGGTAGCGAGGCGCATGCGTTCGATATTGAAACAAGAGCCACTCTACAGCCCATGCTCGGGGGGTGGGAGAGAAGAGAGTTCCAGGATGCAGAAAATGGAATAGGTGAAGAACCGCGACACAAGATAGAATTATTCACACGAAAAGGGGGGAAAAGAAACAAGGGAACAAGGAACCAAGGAGTTAGGAAACTAACCAGAGTCATCCTCGTTCTCACCATCACTACCCTCAACCTCGGACTCGGCCTCTGCCTCCTCCTGCTCCTCCTCCACAGGCTTACCGCGCGCCGTACTCCTCACGCCGGCCCTCGCGCCGGCCCTAGCTGCGCGCGAACCGTCGTTGGCCGCCTTCTTCGCCTTCACCGCTGCAGCCTCCTCAGCAGCCTCGAGCGCAGCAGCAGCGGCGGCAGTCGCCTTCGCACTAGTCGCGGTACTAGTGGTGGTCGTCTTCTTCTTGCCGCTGCCCTTGGGTCGACCGCGCGGCCTGCCCGTGGGCACGTACGTGGGCTTGGTGACACTGCCGCCGCCGCTTCCCTTGGGTCGACCCCTGGGCCGGCCGGTAGGGACGTAGGTCTTCTTGACGGCAGCGACGCCGTTCTTGGGCGGACGGCCCCTTCCTCTCTTCTTGGGCTCTTCGGTGGTTGGGGCCATTGGATGGTTTGGGGCTTCGACCTTTTTTTTTTTTGTGCGCGTTTCAAGCCGGAGAGATTTGCGACCGTGTCTTACTTTTTTTTTTCGGCTGTTTCTTGGCTTGCTTTCCGGAGGAGAAGGGGGTGGGCGACGGTTGGGAATATTTCTTGGGACGCGCCGCTCTCTTTTAGAGATGGTTGGGGAATGTTTCGAGATATTGCGAAGTGTGGGGGATGGAAGTTTCCTGAGCCTTCTCCTCTTTTTGTGCGCGCTTGATGAGGGAGAAGTATTTCGATGCGAAAGAATTCAATCAATAATAAGAGAAAAAAAAAGTGTGAGAGAAAAATTAAAAGGCGACGTTCGATAAAATGACGTTTCCCGCTTTGAGCTTGCCGGACCAGGAGCTGATGGGATAACGGGAATTGGGATGGATCGTTGTCGACTTTAATGCGGAAGAAAACAACGCGTTGCAGGTCGCGTCTCAAATCGGCAGCTGCCAGCTGGGTAATTCCGATATGGCCATTTTTATTGATTTTTATTTCAGAATTATTTTTCATGACAAATTTCTCATTCAAATATTGCATCAAAAAATGAGGAGAAGCCGTCTGGAGCTGACTAACAGGATTTATTCAGCTGATAGCAGCTGTGAATGACTCACTCCACCGTCAACCAATTGAATTCCTCCAAATCTACGAAGTAGAGCTAGTTTCCCATGAATTCTCCGATCACCCTGCCAACTGCCAAGACTCCCCAGCACAGCTTCCCACGCAATCAAAATGCTCAAAATGCTCTCGCCCCGCCTATGTAAACACAATCGAGCTAGATCGTCCAGGGTAGGCTCGCCCTCGCCGTAACGGGGTCCACAAAGCCCAGCGTACCTTTCAATATAAGCGTCACCCAGGCCCCCCGTTTTCGCAGCGGATGTGGAGTCTTCACAGGCTTCGTTTTCGGCATTCCATCGAAGAGATCAGCGAGGCTCTAGTTGACATGTCCATTGATGCACGACTCATGCCAGCAGCAGCAGCAGCCAGCCGGGAATCACGAATGATACGGTCGTCGGCCTCGACCCCCTCGCTGAGGTCGAGGGATGGAACTGTCCCGATGCACGCGAGGATGGATGGAGGTGGTAATGTGAGGGTGGTTGTCCGTGTTCGCGCCTTTCTCCCAAGGGGTAGGTCATCTCAACTTATGCCACTTGCTATACTACCTCGCCGAACTCTTGACGACGAAAATATACGGGCGAGTTTCGAATGAAACTGACGAGATCAAAACAGAGATTCAACGTAGGGCAGAATGTCTAATCAAGATGAACCCAATCACTCAAGCGACGACCCTCCTCGTCCCCGCAGATGACGATCCGGCGCCCTCCAAAGCTAGGTCCCGCAGGGTCGTCGAGGAGAAGACGTTTACCTTTGACAACTCATTCTGGAGCCACGACAACAAGCAGCAAGAATATGCAACTCAAGAAGACATTTACAACAGCCTCGGCGAGGAGTTCCTCGACCACAACTTTGAAGGCTACCACACCTGCATCTTCGCCTACGGTCAGACGGGTTCGGGAAAGAGTTACACGATGATGGGGACGCCTGATCAGCCAGGCTTGATCCCCCGCACCTGCGAGGACCTATTCGAGAGGATTGAGCAGGCGCACGACGAGACGCCCAACATCTCTTATAACGTGAGAGTGTCGTACTTTGAAGTCTACAACGAGCACGTCCGCGACTTGCTGGTCCCCGTCGTGCCGAACCAACCCCCCTACTACCTCAAGATCCGAGAGTCGCCGACCGAGGGTCCTTACGTCAAGGACCTGACCGAAGTCCCCGTGAGGAACATCAACGAAATTCTCCGGTACATGAAGATGGGCGACGCATCGAGGACGACGGCAAGCACCAAGATGAATGATACCAGTAGTCGAAGTCACGCGGTCTTCACCATTATGCTCAAGCAGATTCACCACGACATGGAGACGGACGAGACGACGGAACGGAGCTCCCGCATCAGGCTGGTGGACCTCGCCGGCAGCGAGCGCGCAAAGTCGACGGAAGCCACCGGCGTCCGACTCCGAGAGGGAAGCAACATCAACAAATCGCTCACAACACTGGGACGCGTCATTGCTGCCCTCGCCGACCCGAAACATCGTGGGGGAAAGCGCCGCGACGTGGTCCCTTATCGTGACTCGATCCTCACTTGGCTACTGAAAGACTCGCTGGGTGGAAACAGCAAGACGGCCATGATTGCTTGCATCGCGCCTTCGGACTACGACGAGACGCTGTCGACACTACGGTATGCTGATCAGGCCAAGAGGATCCGCACCCGTGCCGTCGTCAACCAGGATCACATCACGACTGCCGAGAGGGATGCGCAGATTGCTGCCATGGCGGAGGAGATTCGCACATTGCAGCTAGCTGTTTCGGATTCCAGGAGGCGCGAGAAGGACGTCAAGGACCAAGAGGAGAGGCTCGAGGAATACCAGAATCGCGTGGCCATGATGCAGCGCATGATGGAGGAGAAGACGCTGGTGGCGGAGGGCAAGATCAGGAGCCTGCAGACGGAGAACGAGGCCCTGAGGTTGCACCTCAAGCTCGCTCTCGAGAGCATCAAGAATCCCATCCCGCCCGTCACCGTTACTTCGCCTGACCACGACGACGAAAAGGCCGCCGGACTCGGAGTGCACGGTGCAGAAGACAAGGAGAATGCACGGAATGCGCCGGAGCAATGCGACGACCACGACGACGACTACGATGATGATGGCTACTCGTCGGGTACTCTCCACGAAAGCGATGACGACGAAGACATGGGAGAGGATATGAAGGCGCTGCTGAAGGACCTTGATATGTTTAGGCGGAAGATTGGCGACGATAAGTCGAGGTTTCTTGTCGATGCGGTGAAGAGGGAGCCGCTGGGTTTGAGGATGAATGTTTGAGAGATTATGTTTTTAAACAATCATTCTGATCCCACATTATTTTCTGGTTGTTTCGTTTCTTATGTGATATCTTTTTTTAGGCGGAGGCGTATAGGGCAATGACGGATAGGCATAGCACTTGTTAGATTCGAGATTCCTTTGAAGGTAGACTGTTTTATGGATGAGCGAGTATTCGATTTCTCTTTGGAACTAGCATTCATGGAGTGTCTTTCTTAGCCTTGCGCGGGTATGGCGAAGCTGATGTTGATCCTAAACTGTAACTTGTGTATATTGCTAGGCAATGAGACTCTCTATATCCGTCCTTCATAGCTAACTCTCTCGTCAACGAGCACTGGTAATGACATGTAAGTAAATTCAAAATGATTTAACTTTGCTGTTGTATTTCGTCCATAAACGCAATTGGTATATACGACGATTTCTTCTCTCATCCCTCTCAAGGTTCTAACGCCTCGATAATGGTAGCACTTTTACATCTTTGATGCTTGCGTGGAGGGACTGGAGGCCATTATCAGCCTCGGCGGTTCTGATCTATTTCAAACAATGGGTTCCCAACACTATGATACCTCCCATCCCACAGCAAAGGCCAAAACCCTCACCCTGTCCTACTTACTTAAAATTGTTCTTCAATTCCCTGAGCTTGGCCATCACCTCGAGGGGGTCCGAGTGACCGACTGCTTTTTGTACCTCGGGATCCTATATGATTAGGTTTGGTTAGCATTTTCGGTGTCTAACATCCGTGGTTCAGTATATCCGTGAGATCGCTCGCCAACTTACCTCTACTCGCATGAACACGTTGTGCTTCTGCACGTAGAACAAGAGTCAGCTTCTGTCCGCCACCTTATTTTACAGCTGGGAGAGGGCGTTGCTTCCAAGGTTTCCTACCTTCTCATCACCAATTGTGAACTTGCCCTGAGACTCTTTGTTCTCGTCCATAAATGTAGAGAGCTTCTGGACGGGGCTATCCCGGACCACGGAAAGAGCAAACTTTACGTTGGACTTGGTGTATTCGTGGCCGGGCTAGGTTTGGGTATCAGTAAGGATTTCCGGAATAAGGGAGACTGAACGCGTGTATAGGGTGACCACTAACATAGACAGCAGTATCATCGGGAAGCGCAGCAAGAACCCCGTTGAGCGCCTTGTGCATCTCGGAAGGCGTTCCCTCGAAAAATCTTCCGCATCCTAAGAAACAAAATCAAATCAGAATAAAACGCCCTTGCCCCGGTACGTTCCCAACTTCTTTCATCCTTACCGCCGATAAATAGGGTATCTCCCGAAAAGACAACCCGACGGTCGCCATCCTCCAGAAACCAGCAGATGCTGTCCTGGGTGTGGCAGGGCGTGTGAAGGCTCGTAGCGGAGATGTTGCCAATCTTGAGCTTCTCGTTGTGGCCCGGCGTCAACGTCACGCCTTCGCAATCCCTCCCTCCCCAGATTGGAAGATTTGGCTTGCCGAGTCCCTCACGCTGAAGGTTGGGGGAAAAGAGATATATCGGTTAGCCGAGGTACGGACCCAGGAGAGGGGGAGAAAAAAAATTGAAGAAAAAAATGGCAGCCAAGAATGAAACTAACTATTCTTGCGTTTCCTCCCGCATGATCGCGATGGCTGGGGTTGCGAGTTAGTATGTATGTATTCATTATAGTTCATTCCGATGTCCAGAGTGAAGGAGACGCACTGGTGGGTGTTGACGATGGAGATGAGGTTGAGACCATCGGATTCAAGAGCCTTCTTGAGCGTTGGCAAGACCCTTTCTTAACGGTAAGTTTAAGTTCCCAATCGACCAGAAGATGACCCCAAGATTTAGAGAAAGAGAGAGAGAGAGAGAGAGGACTCACTCAGGTGGATGCGCCGGGTCAATGATCACAGCATCCTTCGTCTTCTGATCGACAACGAGATACGCATAGTTGTCATTCCCTTCAAACCCCAGAAGAAATTTGATATCAGCCACGTTAAATTTCTCATAAAACTAATTCACGGGACGGGAACACTCACACATGGGAATACTTTGGATATGCATCTTGCGTCTTAGCAACGGCGTAAGCTATTTACGCAGCTGTTAGCTCACCAGCTCACCCGTCCCAAGTACTTCACATCGGACTCCAAGCTTTGCTTACGCCGGCGCACTGAGCTGCGAATCTGTTTTGCTGAGAGTAAATCCGAGGTGTGAAACGGAGCAGGGAGCTCACTACAGGTCTGGGCATTGGCAAAATAGCAGCTGAAGATTAGTTGAGAGTAGTACGGATTGTTGCAGGCTGCAATCGTCGATATGTTGTCATGTACTTTCGTATTATAGTATCACAATGAGCTCTTGCTTTGTCAGAGGAGCTTCAATGACGCGGGGTTCAATGTTACAATCCAATTGTACCGCGCATTTTGATACAATTGGAGGGAGGACAGAAAGCAAACTCAGCAATTTGAAAGAGGTCCGGATGACTAATTCCTCTGATCCATCCAGACGACGCACAATTGTAAGCAGCATCGGAATATCGGAACATCAGTGATGTCCGCCCACGTCGGCAGTCGTGATGAATAAATCCTACACTTCTAGACTCGGTACAATACACGCCGAACCGGGAAAAACGGGGTATCTAAAGCAAAGAGAACATTGAAGAAAAGACAGAGACGCAGGATCGGGGGTTCTCACACAACCCCAATCGGTTTCGGCTCCCACCTCTCATATCGGCTCCATCCGATATCTTCCCCCGTCTCCGGGTCGGTGGACTGCGTTTGCCCTCCGGTGGTGGCATTCGAGACGCGAGCATCCTCGGTTGATAGTTGGTCTTGTGCCCTCGTAATCTCATCCCTCACAGTATCCATGTCCTTCAGCTCCGCTAGTCGCGAGCTCGAACTCCTCCCATCGGCGCCGTCAGCTTGTATCAGCTGTCGCAGAGCCTGCAAACATCTTAGAAGAACCCGGCCGTTCTCCATCTTATCAGAAATGACCATCAGCGTTCTCAGAACCCGAGCCTTCCCCCATCGACGAAGCAACTCCTGAAATCCTTCACTCTCCACCAGGGACGCGGCGTCCTTACTCTCGACGCGGCTCAGGTACTCTGCGAGAGACTCGTAGCACGGATCGGTTGGCGGTTCCTGAGTCGAGCTCTGATCTTCTAGGTGTTTCCAGTAGTACTCCCATATCCACGCCAATGCTTTCTCGGCCGCCGATCGTAGTCTCGCGAGTGAGGGGAGCTGCTCGTGCGTCGCCTGGTGCCGTAGTTCGACAAAGGTTGCGGGGAGACCTATCGTCTTCGCGATCGAAAACATGCTCATCTTCCGCTGCTTGTCCTGCTGCATATCCATAAGACCCGTAACGAATCTGCAATAGCGGTTGAACCGTCAGTAAGTTGCCATGCTCAATTCTCCGCAAAACGGTGCCAAAGACGCAAGGCAACGCTAGAATGACTCCGCCATCTCGTCTGGCATTTCTCTCCTTTTTCTTTTTCAAGCCGTCGGCGCCTTTAGCGCAAGAGAGGCAGAGAGGTTTCACATTTACAAAGAAGCCATTGGCGGTCGTAACAGGCACAGCATCTTCACGACAATGGTGGTAGAAGCATCAGCCAAGAGAGCCTGAGTCACGAGCAGTCCTACGATGATCTCTTCCTCAAATGACGCCGAAAAATGGTCCCCGAAAGCTACGCCCACTCTTCCCGCCCTCCATGCCTACTAGAGGAGCGAGTAAAACGCCAGCCTGCTGTCCAAAGCTCGGCACACGGAAAAGGAAAAAGAAACAAGGATAAAAAAAAGCATGCAAAAAGGCAAGGGAATGAGATGAAAACACCGCGCCATACCGACTAAAGGCCGTCGAATACGCTGCTCGCACCGCATAAGCCGACGAGCCTTGATGATCCGGACCACCCAGGAGCTCCTCGTCGCTGAGGACCGCCGCCGTGAGGAGCGCGGTCGACTCCACTAAATGCGGGCAGTTTCCTCGCTGCACCCACATCGACACTCTCGCCACGGCGCGGTGCTGAAGCTTTTGCCGCGCTTGCCGTTGGTCGGCGGCGGCGGCGGCGTCGTGATCATCGGCCCACCCGAGCTCAGGGGCGCCGAGAGACCTCAGGGCGTCGTCGCCTGACGTGTCCGGCGGCTGGGGGTAGAACTGCCCCCGCACAGTCAGGAGTTCTTGGCGGTCACGCCAGGGAGTGAAGACGAATTGGACCATTTTTCCTTCTCCCTTTTTTTTTGGTGTGCGAGGGCGAGTTTGCCGTTCCAATATCAGAAATTGAAAATTTTCGCTTGTGGCTAATTTTGATAAAGGGAGGGGAAAAAAAGGTATGGAGCATTGTTGTTTGGCTCTTGTTGAGTTCTCCCAAGTCAAAATTCAAATCTGACATAATCCTGGGCGGGTCGGATGAAGTACGAAGTACTTTGTAGAAATTCGGCGGAATTTTGGTGTGTATGAAGTACTTGTGATAATACCACAACCTCATAGCTGCGGGTCACCTTGAGAGACATCGGCCAATATCGATAATTCGTTACCGGCGTTGCTGTCAGGGGAAACGGAGGTTGACCGTGATAGGAGAGTCATTTCTCAAGTAAACCACGCTAGTGTGTAATCCACCCTTGTTTGCCGGGGAGTACAGATTCGGGATTCCTTCCAGAGAGACGGGTGTTCTGAGCATGTACTGCGTACGAAGTAGTGTAGTAGTGTGCACTTGTACTCCTTGCTCCTGGTACGAAGTACTTCGGTACCATGCAAGAGTCAACAGCGCAGTATTCTCAGACAGCACAGTAGAGCGCCAGACACAGGTCTTGTCCTCCTCCCCTTCTCCATGCATCGTATACAACATTGAAGTATTACTATTACAAGGTACCACACGTACTCTCACAACATCCATGTTCCCATGATATGTGTGCTGATCACAACATCCGTTGCAAGCCCGACTGGGGGGCGGGACCAGGCCCGATGAGTGAAATACAGCACCCCCTCCCCCCGTGTCCCACACCCCCAACCGCGATCAAAAGACAAAGTAAGTACGAGGTACATTGATACATTCTCAGCCCACCGAACTTACGGCTTGGGGTGCAGGTTATCTCCGCCTACTCCCACACCACCCCTGTCCCCACCTTCGCTTTCTCCATCCCCATTTTTGACCTCGAGAACCATGGAGTTATACCCACTCTTTCCTGTCTCTTTGACCCAAGCCCGCATCCAATCCACCCAGCTCACGAAAAAAGGTCCCTTTTCCACACCCCTCCCAAGGCACGCCCCGCCCTACCTTCCACAGACAAAATCTCCACGCCCACTCCCTTCAAGATGCCAACCACTCAGAACGCCCCCAAAAGACTCTTTCCAGAAACAGGTCGAGGGAAGCACAGGCCCACTGCCGCCCACATGTCCGACAGGGGTCCGCCTCTCCCCTCAATGAGGCTCTGTCTCGCTTTTTTATCCTCCCTTCCGATCGAGGCGGTTGAGGAAAGAAAAGAGGAGAGCCGAGCTAAAAATGTACCAAGTATACATCATATAGTGTACTTCACAATACTGTTGTTGCTTTTTTGCTGTCGTCTCCAGCATGCTACGTGATTCGCCCAGTACTTCTTACCACACCTGAAGATCTCATCCCTTTCAACGTCTTACTTTTACGAAGTAGAGGAGTGGGTTTGGGGGCGCTCGAAGGGCGAGTCCGTCTTTTTGTTTCCCTTTTATTTTTATTTTTTCGGCAGTGTACTACTGTAGGACGAGTAATACCACTAATGTTCTGTCCAGCTCCTCCCTCAGTCATCACATATCACATGTCTCAGGACGCGAACACGTCTCTGCCAAACCCCGACTTACACTCCATCAAAAGACGAGAACACCTAATAATCACTCTTTATTCTCACTTTTACGTGTCCAAAAGAGGAGGGGGAAAAAGTAATGGGAGAAAGGTCCCTTCGTAGTAAATTTCAAGTTGACCAGGTGCTTGAGGTCACCGTTATCTCTTCTAAGCGAACTCCTAGTAAATCCTGGTTTCCCAAATCCCCGAAAAACTCCCATTGCTTTCCTAATCCAGTCCTGGGACCTGACCCTTTCCAGTCCATAATTCTATCGTATCCGTAACAGTAAATAGTACATGATAATAAATTGCATCATAAAATGTCATTGGGCATGGCGGTTTGAGACGGCAGGTTCCGTCTTAGTTTTCCGACTTTGCCTTCTCATCCTCGTTTTCATCATCTTCTTCTTCATCCTCCTCTTCATCGTCGCTCTCGGGAGGCTGCCAAGTCTCCTCCAGCTTTAGGCCTTTTCCGGGTGAATCGCGAAGCCTCGGCGCACCGCCGCCCAAGAGGGAGGATAGGCTCGACCGGTAGTTGTTAAGGCCAGGGTCGGCTTCGTACTTGTCAGGCGCATCATAAAGGCCCATGCCGACAAGAATCTCGCCCTCATCCTCCGATTCATCCAAAGGTTCGTAGGGCACTGTCTCCTCCGACTTGACCGCGGTCTTTACGTGTTGGACTTGCGGTACGTTCTCGGGAGTGGGCGGCGAGGTTCGGTCAAAACCGTGCTCGGCAAACGTCCTCCAATCCGATACGCTCGAGGGTTGGGAGCTTTCGGTGGTGCTGCTCATAATAGCGGGTGAAGTCGCCGTAGCGTTGGTGAAGAGAGAAGGGAACGACTCGGGATAGTCTAGGGTATTGTCCAAGGCCGGGGAGATGTTGCATGGCTCTAGGGGGGGCGAAACATAGCTTGGGATCTGGTGCTGTGGGAGTCCCCAGTTCTGGTCGTCAACGGGAAGATTTGATGGCTGGATACTGAAATCGCTTCCAGGGAGTGATAATGGAGAGAACGTCACCGGTGACGTGTGGCAGGAGTAGGATGAAGGCATGGGTGACATCTGTTGGTAGTTTGTTGAGATATCCTGGTTGTGGAAGTAATACGTGGGAAGTTGCTGGGAGTGTTGTTGGACTTGGCCGGTTGGTTGTAGTTGGAGATGTGAAGAAGCTGGATGCCAGCTCACTGGACGAGCGGCTCGCTTGACGGGTTCTGAGGAGTATTCTACGCTGGGAACGGAGAGAACAACTTGTTCCATGATCTGTTGTTTTCTCCAGGCAAGGTTGTTGGCATCGTTCACCAAGGTCCTCCTCCTGCCCAGCATCATGGACGACCTGGGACTGTTGCTTGCACTAGTAGGCTTCGTGATTCGCATCGCAGATGCTGATCGTTGGCCATTGGATCCAGGGGAAAGCCTCCTCACAAGTTGCGATGAACTCGTCTGTCTCGCCCAACAGTCACGGGCGGGATCGGGATACGCGTACTGGTGGGTTGGCATGGCGGTGCAGGCCGCTGGGTAGCCGAGAGTTGATGGCATCATGTTTGCCTGTTGTTGTAAGATGCTCAAGTTGGTTGAGCCAAGTTGGCTATAACTGCATGGGAGAAGAAGAGTTGAATATAGGTAAGAAGAGGTGTAAGGGGAAATTGGAAGAGGAGAGCTGGTGCATGAAGAGCGAATGTTGAGTTGGGACGAGTTGGCGACCTCAGGGTTATATCATCATGTCAGAGACTAAGAGGAGTGAAGGAGTATAAAAGTGGATGACGAGTTGGATAGCCGCTCCAGATATGAGGTGGGATGGTGGATGGAGTGTGGTGTGGTGTGGGTTCAAAGGAACAGTGCAAAGTGATATTTGATGAGAGTGCATCCTAACCAGGGGAGCAGAGCAATCAAAGGGCCATTTGGGACCACTCTTAGCGTCCAAGTAGGTGTAGACATACTCGGCTGGTCTGGGACATGGAAGGAGGAGGGATCAAGTGACGAGACCAGCTCACTTGGATATAGTTCCATGGTGTGGCAGAATAATAACTTCTTAGTGTGTGTCTGCGCGCTATGTTACGTTTGAGCCAGGCCGGCTAGGAAACAATATTTGACAGGGACGGGTTTGGCATGTGTACACTACGAAGTACGTAGATGAGTACGAAGTACACGGGGCTCCATTGATATCATGGGGACTGGAGTCTAGACATGGGGGGAACCATCTGGATGGACTGGACATGGGCCCAGAGCGGCAGTGTGTGACATGGGGAGGGTCGGTCAGTCAATGGAAAAAGGAGGTACACTACAATTGGACATGCCGTTAGGCTAGGACCGAACATTGAAAGTCGGAGGGAGCCGCGCTAAGTATGGATCAATTGATGTATCAAATTATTTGTACGAAGTTACATTACACCGCGAAGTACAACGAGAAGCAGGAGCTGGCTAGAGGAAGGGGGTTGTGGCAGCTTTTTTTTTTTTTTTTTCTTCGCTGATGCCTGTATGTACTAGGACGAGCGGAGAAGGGTGCCCATAAAGGTTAGACTTGCAAAGCTGGATGGCTCATTGTAGGCTTGTTGAAGGTCAAGGCAATCTGAGTCTGGGTGGTCTTATGTCCCACGGCCTTGCATCCCAGGTCCCTTGGTCCCCTTGTCTTTTGGAGCACTAAGTGGGTGGCGGTAGTGGAGGGGATAGGGTAAACGGTGTGGGAGTATGCAGTAAACTACTTGAATAATGGTACTGGATTTGTATTGTCGACCCTTCCCTATGAGACGTTGGTCTTGAAGACGGCTTGCAATGTTTGGCGCAGTCAAAGAGGCAGGGAGGTGGGAACAAAGGGGATGGGATGGGGCGTGTGGGCAAGAGGGCGATTGGGGGGCAGCTGAGTTGCGGCAAAGCAGTCTGGTTCGTGGGGCTAATATTTAAAGGAAAAGTCCAATGTTGGCTGCGTCATATGGATTGTGCGGGGGGTGTGGGCGAAAGCTCTGACATGCGGAAGAAGGGGTGAGACAAGCCCGAGAAGAGGGTATTTTAAGCTCGAGACCTGCTCTTTCCATTGATGGAGCTAGACCCACAATTGATCATTGAGACTTTCTTATACTATGTACTTCGTAGTAGCGTAGTGCTTGGACAAGTAGCTGTATGTACATCAAATCCTTCTAGTTCATGGATAGGGCAGATCGGTGACAATAACAGATCAACCCTTTACTTCGTACTTCGTAATCCCTTCCTCCCCAAGTAGTACATGAAGTACTTCGTGCTCAGCCTGGACTATTGCTAGTGGCGATGCTGCGTTCCCACAGACTGTAGTGTACTTAGCAGGCCGGGGTTCCATCCACTACTTCATATGAAGTACTTCGTACACCGACATGGTTTTCAGTTAGGAGCTAGTGGACCCTCTAACTAATACTAAGTGTAGTTCTCTGAAGTAAACTAGATTATGAAGTACTTCATACTTCATGTGGTGGTGGAAATTTGGAAATTCGATCAGTGGGTCAGGGTAAATTTTCTTTCTGGGTCTCAGGGAATGTCCGAAGGACTCGTCTTACCAAAGGATGGTATTGATACAGTGGTTCGTTATCCCAGAGGCGGCTCAGAAGTACTTCATCTGGAAACCGATCAACAATCCCTAGGACATGAGCGCGATTGCCTGATCCTGCAATCTTCTTGATAAACTGCCAGAGATCAATGTCGTCGACGAAGTAAAAAATAATCTTCTTCATATTTTGTAGAGTGGAGGTTATTGAGTTGGTACCTGGCACCCTCCTCGAGACAAATAGTAAATAAGTATACTTTATCCACACGACTCCGTGCTCGAGACGAGAGGATCCGGAGCCTGACAATTTATCCCAGCCCTTGCCACGCGCGATATCTTGCAGGCTGCCATTCAATTACCGATTCTGGATGGAAGTCGACAGCGATAGAAGATCCCAGGATTATGGATTGCAAGTAGTTCCTCGTACTGTCGTGGATTACGAAGTGAGGGGCATGAAGCCGCATTTTGACTAGGACGGGCGACCTGGCCTACTAAGTTCAGCCAGGCAATGTACACTCTCCTGTACGACGCCGTTCTAGTACACAAGACTAGTACATTGTTGTTTCCGGTTGCCCAGGCCTCCTGCAGACGTTGATTTTCAGACAACTGCTTCATAACGCTTTCCTACAAATAATGTAAAGGACACAATGCTTGGCAGTGGGGTTTATTCCAAGCCAGAGAAGAGGATGATATTGTCGTAAGACACCAGCTTGAAATCAAACCGTCACTGACACTCGCCTTGATGTTAGTTGAGGCACTGTCGGGATAATTATGGTATTGATAACTTGTATCCTGGCTCCGAAACTGAGAAACTTTCTCGTCTATCCAGTAATCTGCAATTACGAACTGCGCGATGAAGTATCAATCAACTGATTGATCCATTGTACACTATTAGCCCTATACATCTTCGTTCTCAAAGTACCCCACCAACTTACTCATACACTAGAACACTCTTACTTGCACGAGGTGCTTGATCGATAGTCTCCTCGGCATGAGTTCGAACTGGGCAAGTGCAATAACATAGCACAGGTTTCAAGCGACGCGGCATAGATACGTACCGTTCCCATTTCCCGTCCCAACTTGACTTCGTCGCTCACAGGTGAATTACCAACCGCACACTGGCGTGCCCCTAGCTACCTAGTACTTTTTCTGTTTTTGATGGTCCTGGAGAAGAAAAAAAAAAGATCAGGATCATGCGCACCCAGGAAAGATAAACTTGGAAGAGGGGTGGGTGTGGATTCTACGATGCACTTGTACGAAGTACAAGTCTGCTCCCTGCACCATACCTGCATCCTCCACCGCAAGGTCCAGATCTCTCCGAAGGTTAACGGCATCGGACCAAGACCTAGAAAAGTACGAAGCATGAAGGAGGAAGGACGCGGGTTGCGTCCCGCCCCATTAACGTCATCTTCAAATATTTGATGATCTGGGCAACACCACATCTGCATGCTTGAGATGGATATAGTGTACACATTGGATCCCTCGCGTTCCGACCATCTTCTGACTCCTCGTAGATGTGACGATACGATGCATCCCTAGACGGGCAGGATGACTGACAGCCTGAGCACTCCATCATCTCTTTCTGCCAAGGCTCAAGGGAGCTGCCCCATTTGGACCCTTTAGATGTATACTCATTTGTGCTGGGTTCCGACTCCCCGAGCCATTCCACCACAACAAAGTAATATGAAGTACGTGTAAAATGAACTTGAGCCGAACAAGAGTCTCCGAGACAGGCCAGCACTCGAAATGGTGGCTGGGCACTTTGTAATGTACTTCGCACTTCGTCATGGCGATGAAGTTGAGGCAAAGCTATATTAGGCACGAGCAACACTCGAAGCGCATCCCAGGCGTGGGCGGGTCTACCTGTAAAACGAATTTTCCCTTTTCTGCTCCCAACCTTCCCCCCTTGGCCAGACTCTGAAAGAGTCATTGTTCACTCAGCTAGTTTGGGCGAATTACGAAGTATATAGGGCTCTTGTAAACTTAATACCTGATAGGAGACTGGCTGCAGGTGATGAAAATGATGTTCATCCGAGGTAGAGTCATCAACCGTACATTTGTGCCGTCTCATACCGACCTACCGTTTCCGCATCACCACTTCTATCCCCAGATGGAAGTGGAGGCAAAAGGAATTGCGGAAGGAAAGGGTTTCTGCATGGGTACTACCCAGTGCCTGCCGAGTTTTGATTTGCATTCCACATGGGACGCGGGTTACACGGGTTTGGTTCCACTGGTACTTCAAATGCTGTTGTTGTCTTTGGTGCATGGGTCTGCCACTTTTGCACTCAAAATAGTGCATTATTTCGTAAACTCCTTCGTATGAAGTACATTCTTGTGAGCCTCGAGCCTGACAAGGACGACGAACACCGAAGTACGTACCTGTATAATACAACGTGATATCACACGTCGTCCACCCCACTCGGCGCATTTGAGTGCCTTTCGGTGCAAGCGATGATCACCCTCCGTCCCTTGTCACCAACCTGAGAACCTGGCCCGTGTGAAGCACTTTGTAAACTAGATTAGTTTAGTACACTGTGATACGTACTTCTTACTGCAAACCTTCACAACAAAAGGAAAGCCCGCCTTCGGAAGGACCCATCACCCAACCCAACCACGTTTCAACCGACAACCGTGGCCCCGGCGTTTTATCTGGGCTTGATTGGCCCACACCCTGATTTCTTCTACTTGGGACGCCCCAGGCCAGCGTACTTTACAGTGTACGAAGTACCATCTCTGAACGGACTCGATCCCGAAACCCACACGGTTTTCCTTTTTAGTTGGTGATTTTTTATTCCGTGTCCCCCCCCTGACGGTGATAACAATGTTCGTTCCCGTATGAAAGTAATTTGTACTTCGTAGATTCCCCTGAATCCCACCCGCCAATCATTTCATACCCTGTCCGTTCAATCCTTCGCAGGAGATTGGACTTTGATTGATACATGATCCCTGGTTTCACTGGACCGTTTTTTACCCTGATCATGGTCAAAAGCGGATGGTTCAATTATGACCTCGCCAAACACAACCTGAGAGCCCTGGGGAAAGATCGAGAGACCCGCCTTGCGCCAATCCGGACAAAGCTAAGACAATACAGATTGATCCCTATTTCGTAAGACTACACTACTCGTGTACACTACTAGTTGGTGTACGTCTCAGTCGGTTTACGAAGTAGGAGAGCCGAAACATCGTGAAAGGGTGACCGTTTACTTCATGGCTTTTGAGAAAGAACCTTGAGAAGTATGTACTTCATGAGTAACGATAAGTTTTTTGTTCTTTTATTCTTCTCTACTTGCTGTCCTGATGACTTGAAATGCGAAAAGGGGGTGAGAAGGGGGTGGGTTAGATGGAAGCTTCCATGGGTGAAAAGGGAACAGGTTGATCATCTCCACTAAATCCGATGATGAACGCCATGACGCACGGAGCAAGTGTGGTAACTAGCGTCTTGACACCCTTCTCGTGGGTTTGCCCGAGGGACCGGGCGTGAGAGAAATGACGTGGGAGAAGGGATCATTCAAAGGGCGATGAACAGGGGAACCATCTACTTAAACGAATACCACTGGCCAACGACTCGTTAACTAAATCGGTCGGGCTAACTCTTGGGTATTTATTTGTATGCACACTAAAACGGGGATGTCGTAAGGAGTATGCAAGGAGTCCGATCTGCAGATGCAAAAAGAAGGATTATTGTCATCGCCACCTTGCTCCGAGACCCAATGTCATCATGCACAAAGTGGTTTACTTCGTACTCTTTTCACGTTCTTCGTAGATTTCTTCGCGAAGGATTACTCCCGGAACTGGTAAATTCAACCCCGTGCTCGAGTGATAATCTTCAAGGAAATAATTCCCTACTACGAAGTAAAGACGGATCGATATGCCGATGAGCTTGCCTCGCAGCTCGGCTCCCAGGCTTGGGTGACTTGTATACACTATTCCCTCATCAATCTCATCATATTACTCCGTACAGGGCAGCGTTGTGAGTCTTCGTAACGTGCCATTCAAAACTAGTCAGATGTTGGGGGCATCCTACTGCTTCACGAAGCGCAAGCAAGGAGTGCTTCGTCGAGCGTGCAGAATAGTCACTGTTATTACGAGGATGCCCACCACTCGCATCACCACACAGTCCTGACTCCAGGGCCCCCCTCGCCTCAAATGCTGCATTGATTGAGGCGAGTTGCCCAATGGAGCCAAGGCCTGAGTTGTTCCTTCGGAGACTCGCAACCTCTGGGGGGTTACCCGCTAACAGGGATACGTACCTGGCCAATAACTCCAAGCCCGTTTCAATTTTCAATGTACGGGGCAAAGGGGAATGGGGGAATGGCGATCGACCGTGTGGTCCCCTCCGCAGCGGCCTGGGTGGACAGGCGTCAGTGTTTGCGCTAGGGAAAGAGGGCATGGATGCCTCAGTTGATGGGTGCGATGCCCTGCAATTTTGAAGCAACGGGCGAGGATTGGGCGGTGTGGATAATCTCCTCCACTGAAAGAACCTCTTGCATGATGTGATGGGTCAGGGATGAGCGCGACAAAAGAACGAATCTGCCTGGCCAGCGGGTTATACCCTCCCAGAGCTAATTCGAGTTCGACCCCTGACACTTTTCCAGTCAAGCCATTGCTGGAGATCATCGATGCCATTTGCTCCAAGAGGGAGCCTGGCCTTCGGTCCGGAAAGGCGCGTGATCCGCCCCTAGACCACGAAGCACGCAGGATGGTAACCGTTCCGCATATTGTGACGGTTATTATTTTGGTAGACGGAATTGAATGGATTCCATATTGCAAAAACAATGAAAGGCCAAAAAGCGGCTGACTCGTGTGGAAAAAAAAGAAACACAGAGAAAAAGCGATTGCAATTCAACGCAACGCCCATTGCCGAGCCCGCAGTTTACTAGCACCAATTATTGTGGTACTTTGGATAATGCTTTCCACATTTTGTTTCGAGACTTGGTCTTCAAGGATCATTCGGCGTCGAGACACTCAACCAGCAGCCATGCTGGAGTAGTTCGGACTTTATAAACATGAAATCTTAACGATAGTCACTTCGCCGGTGTCGACTGGGGAAGGGGGGTAATCTGGACGCAGTGATGGCCGAGTAAATATTGCACTTGGAAAAAAAGGATGAGCCCACAAAAGGCAAGGTGGTATTGGGCTCAGCGGTGCCTCCCCCCCTCTACTCCATACTTCGTAGTGCGTTCGGGCATTGGTGACCATCGGGGCATAGTATTTAAGCCGAACCCTGAGGCATTTATTGTTTGTTGTTGGGCTGAGAGTTGAGGCAGACTCGGCGTGCGTATTCTGCTACAAAATCTTGTTTGGTCATTGATATTGATACTTTCGTCCACGCAGTCCTCCGGAGTATGTGTAAGAAGTAGTGTACTTCGTAATGATGGAGAAGAGGTCATACTGAAATGCACCAATCGATTTTGCTTTCCCTCATCAGTTTCTCAGGTTCAAGCTCGGCACTATTACTGGACTACGAAGTAGTGCCGGCCGCCCCCTCGATCGTACCATAACAGGTTGCCAGGCTAGGAGGGTTGCAAAGCGAATGCAATCAGCCAGAATCGGCAGGGTCAGTCCTTGTATTGGTGGCGGCGCACTCGCACCTAAACTAATGCAAAGGAACAAGTTGATTTTTCCTTTTTTAATCAAGCCTGGTGAGACCCAACCAGCGGCGAGGGAGGGTCTTGGACTCTTGGTTGGAATGAATTTGATCAATGTACTTTAAGGTGGCAATATCCAAACTGACTCTGTTCAATGTTCCTTTCATGCTAGACGGAACGGTAAAAAGCGCCATTTGGGATTTTGAAAGAGTCTACGAAGTACTGAGGTACTTTGTATGGAGCCATTTACGCTGCACAGTGTTTACATTGTATCAATCCGTTGAGTGGGTAGCACACTGATACACGCCACGTCTTTCAGGCAACTCCATTGTCCACTACTGTTTGCTAACCTCAATGTCTCTCCGTCCCCGCGCTCCAGACTTCATCCTTTCTAAGCGCTGGCTCCAAGGATAGGATATTCAAGTAGCAAGGTTGCATTGCTCCCCTCAGAACTCGTACAAAAGTATTGTTCGCAGGACACTGCGAAGTACTTTGTATAACAAGTGTTGCGGTATTATTCCACGATCACGACATAGCCCGAGTCCGGCTTCAGCCGTCTCACATCCAGGTGACCAGAGAGTGACCGTTAATATTCGACCCATACTTCGTACATGAGCAAGTTGTTTCCGCCGTCCTGCCCAGCAAGGGATCTTAACACCGCATGTACGCCGTAGCCGGTTGAGAACCACATCCTGCTTGCTGCTTGGTCTGGCAACAAGACTCGTCCCAGGATAGTAAATACACCATGACTTCGCATTAAGGAAGCCTACGAAGTGTAGGATGAGGATGCCAACATGCAAGAGTACGAAGCATTTCCCATCTTCTCGAGGCGAGGTCGATAACGGTCACATTGTGCGTCCATGTGTTCCATGTTCCAGGGTGGCTGCATTGATCCTTCTAAGTCGGTTCGATTCCATTGATGGCACACGTCCAGGATACACTGTAGAAGGGATTTTAGGCTTCAAAAGGTGTCTCCCCCCTCTAGTGTAGCCTCGATCCCTTATTTCATGGGACTCAAGGATCACCCTTCAAGCATGCTTTGTATGGCTCCGTTGACCTCACCCTTGTTCCAAGACAGGGCCTCTCGACAAATTTAGGGTCTGATGGCATGGGACAAATGCTCCTTCGTACGAGGTACTTCAGTACATCAATGTCGACAACTTTCACGGTTGCATATGCATCAATCATCAACCCCCCCGGCGTCAATTGTGATAGTGTAGAGTTGTAGTGTACGGGATGTGGACCGTATGAATACTTGGCCGGGCGTTCCGTCGACAGAAAATACGGACCAAACGTAAGATTCGATTTTGTGTTTATCTCCCCACCGAAAGTAAACTCCTTCGGGGACAAAGTGCATCACCAGTGGCTGAGCACTGCTTGTCAAGGACAGGGACGGAAGAGTTCCAAACTCGATCCACCCACACCCACATTTCGGTCCTGCGCGACCGCCCTCGGGACTAGCCCGCCTAGCGCCAGCACTCGAACTTTCTCCCCCTTCGATGATGGTTTGCCCCAGATGCTCGTTTAACTCCGTCGTGATATCACAGCCGAGTCCACCTTCCTGAACCATCAGAAGTTCGTAGTGTAGTGTACACTAGAGTAGGAGTGGATACTAAGAGCACACTACGCTATTCGTAGTGTATATTGATGCCAGTGTTTTTTTTTTTTTTTCCCTCTCCAACATTGACTCCTCAACACTAGACTAGTGGCTTCTATACAAGTGTCATGCAGTGTCGATAATCATCTCCTGATAGTTGGAACATTTGAGGAGTGAAACATCTTGATAGGAAAATTTCGGCTACTTGTTATGCCAAATTCGATGATGAGGAGAGAGGGGCCGATGACACGCTCTCTTCTGGACCAAGATCGTTGGTGACAGAGTTGTTGCATTAAACAACTGGAATATGCAAAGTATGGACCGGAACCATTGACATTGATACGCGTCCTTGCAGGAAGTTGAGGACCCATGAAAAAGAAACAAACTCCCATGATCACCCCCCAGTCTCCATTTCCAGCCCTTGTCGGGGAATCTGGCACGCGGCTTGCCCTGTGCCCTGCCATCAGAGATCAATTGATGGTTGCTCCAATCATTTCCCGCTGTCCTGGCAAATTGTTACCCTCCCCCCGCTCCCCTGCAAGTAAACTACTTCGTACTGAGGTACACGTACAGCATTGAAATTGTCGCCGCCGTTGTCTTTGCTTTGCCATTCCCCCACATGGCCGTGGCTCTAAAATATTCGGGATACTTCGTACTGTTGAAAGATCCGTTGTTGCTTGGGCACAGGTATTAGTCAGGCTTGAGATTGTAGTGTAGAGCTTGAGGTACACTATCCATTTCTTTTTGAAGAGATTCTCAAAAGCAACACAGTGTCAAATGATTCGAATTGTCAGACAGCCTCTCCGCCGAATCCACACACACCTCTAGTGTCGGGCATTTATCCTCAATCCATGATTCCATACAGACTGACTTGATCGCCTGGAAGCGAGGCTCGCCTTGCACACAGACAACAAGATGAGATAGGACGGGCTACGTCTTGGCCTCCTCTAAGACATTCAAGGAAATGAGTTTCACATGAGCTGCCGGGATCTTGAAGGAGGCGGTACATCCGTCCTCCCAGTTCCGCCCAGATGATTTCATTCCTCGTCACATCGTCTGTTGCCTTGGGGGTAGGCGAGCCGAATCTCCATCACAAATTACCCTTGGACAATTTGGCAGCGATCTTCACTGGAATATCAATATTCGAAGTAATACTTCGTACTCACTCTCTCATGAACTGACCTTATAGTATGAAAGACAAAGAAAAAAGCACTTGATTCCTTCTTTGAATAAATTTGCCGAGGTACCAAACTTCTCTTGCATTGTTCTGTGCTCACGAAGTACTTTCGTTCACCACACTTCGCAGGAAACATGCAGATGCGGGTTGGCCCCAAAAATACAATGCTTCGAAATTCCTAACTAAACTAGGTCGCATTCGGATGCCTGGAAGGCCCGTGATTCGGCAGGCGTTAACCATTACCATGGGATTCTGTCGCTGCGCAAAATCTGGACATCTCCTTAACTGGCTGAGTGGGGTCTTAGATCTCACTTCAGGTCGGTCGAGGGAAGTGCTGGGCGCCAGAATGGGGGGTGTGCGTGAAATAATCTAGAATGAGGGTCCCCTCGAGGTGGGTGTGCGGGTCCGAACGGAAACGGGAATGGTGCTTCGCACTTCGTGCGAAACAGTACTTGGCGCGGTGAGTTCCTGCCCTGGTAAAGGCCAGGCGGGTGGGAGGCCCAAGATGCCTATCACCTTGCACTTGCCGCACAGGGCAGACAACAGCTACTGAGTACTTGACTCAAGGACACTCGAAGTATAACACATCCCTGCTCAAAGACAGGGACAAAGTACTTCGTACATCCCAAGTTGCGTTTGACGAAGTGGTGACCCAAAACGGTTTCCGACGGTCAGATCTCATTCCCCCAAAAGCAAGGATCTCGGGGAACCTAACTTTATTGACCTTTCTAACGACCTCTGGAGTTGACGAAGGACTTCGTAGAGTGGTGCTTCATATGGTTCGCCCTCGAGCATTAATACGAGCCGCAGAGTGGAGTGATCTGGACGGAACCGGCAGAAAAGCAACCTCTGACTTCGTCCTTTGAACAGTGCTATAAAGTATCAATATCTGATTATCTGTCTTTTTAGCGAATCAGGGATGGGGTGCACACTACTAGGAGTGGTGGTGTACGAAGTACACTAGACTGTTTCTTCGTACCTCAGTACCTCATGCTTGCTTCTCCAGGTTGGCGAAATGGGCTGTACCTTCCCATGCGACCTTTCATCTTACACTAGCCAGCTTCCACTAGCGGCGAAGTTGATGTTGGAAGGGTTCAACACACTGAATGTTCTGACCCTATTAGTCCCGTCACTTCAAAAACGCCAAGACATCAGTTTTGGGTCTTTCATCCGGACTTGACCCTAGAAAAATGAGGTACGGAGGTACACTACGAGGTACACTATGAACAGGGATCCGCAATGCCCAGCAAGCGGTGTTACCTCAAAAGGATTTCGAACACTTGGTTGTGGAATCCTTCTTCCGCTCAACCTTGCACTTTCACAGACCTGGGGAGATATTGCTTCGGACGCAGCATTTGGTACTTCGTCGTGTACTTTGGTACGCATGGGCCTGGCTTGGACTTGGAGAACGACTCAAGCTGCCCCACCCCCCTATTCACCCTCCACGCCTATGTCTGTCCAACCCTTCCCGTGAGCATTACCTGTCCTTGGTAATTCTCCAGTTTCAGATGCTCATCCCTCTCTCACTTCGTACCTTCCGGGCTGTGATGAACACATTGCCGATGTACTTTCATATGCTTTACTACTTCGTACTTCGAAGTACTCAGTATTGATTGATTGATCGAAGCTAAATGCCAGCACTAAATGTGCTACCGAACCGGCCCACACAAGTTATTAATCACACTTCGCCCTTACACGAATGTGAGTGCAGTGTACAAGTGGTAATAGCGTATTGTCTCAATGACTTTCCATCTGACATAATCTCCCCAGGAATGGAGCTGTGAGCGTGGTCCTTCTCCCATTGGAGGATTACTTCATACATGCATACCACATCAGCTCCCCACACACCCCATCAAACCAACTTTCCCCTCGCGACCCGTTCAAGGAGGCAAATGAATGAGGGAGAAACATGATGAAGAAGATATGCAAAGGCACTAATACACTACACACACTCCACATTCACGAAACCACGCCCACCTTGCCAGACAGCTTCGGTAGTCTCCGCGTTCTGGGGGCTGCAGTGGTGTTGGTGTTCAATGTTCGACCTTTGCTGATCTGTTTGGTCAGTTCGCCTCCACCACTCCCTACTTCGTACATGCTTCGTGGGCTATCGATCAGAAACGACTCGGACGCGTCTAGGGAAGTACGAAGCAGATGTCACTTTCTCTACCTTGGTACTCCTCGCTTAACTACGTTGTATGTGCACAGGTATGCAGATTCCTCGCCTGAAAGCCAGCTCGCCTTCAGGCGTGAGAAGGTGGTGCAGCAATCCCCGAAATCAGCAAATGACAGCAAGGGACGGACCAACCCTATCAATCTATTTTGCCAACCTTGACATAACTTCGTAAGGAGGCAGAGAGGCTGGGGAGGGAGTGCATTGTTGTGGGGCCAAGTCGCGCACCTCAGTCACCAAGACGAAAACCGATTTAGCCCCGCCCCCTTACGGCACTCGAGTTAGTGTAGTGGGCACCCACACTGCATCACCCTCCGAAGGATTGATCAATGTCTGTACATAGTAGTGCAGCCTGGCGTACGAAGTGCGGCACCGCACTACTTTTCCAGGTTCGGGCATGGACGAAGTAGCGCCGTGGGAATGCGTTGGACTACTTCGTACACTAGAGTTTGCGAGGACGAAGTACACTACGAGGTACAATATTACTTCGTACATCCATCCTATCGACCAAAGGTGGCGTTTGTCATGGCTGGCCTGGACTCACGCCGCTGGTTGTCCGAGTCGATAAACCGACCGATCGGCATCCCTCTGTTTCAATATGCCTCTGGCGGCGCGACGACGTGTCGGTGTCTGCTCATGATTTGCTAGTGGCTATCCATTCTTGGCCTTGGCCATTCGGCATTCCCTGCATGCGACCCTCCAACTGCCACCCTTTCTTGTGCTGACGAAACGGCCCTCGTCGTACTTGTACGTTTTATACATGGCCCATGACTGTCGTTCCTAGGCTCTTCTAGGCTGCAGCAAAATATTTCCAACAGAGATGGAAGGAGGTATTTGGGCAGCAGGCTTCCATCTCTGGCACTTCGGGTGCAGCTCCCCGGGCGCGAATGTCTTGCCTCGTCTTGGGCTAGTACGAAGTGGAACGGGTGGCAGACCTTGCCGCTGTCTGTCCTTTGTCGATGCCTTGATCAAGCCAGCTCACAAAATACTCAAAAGATTCACAGGGCAGTACGACCTCGCAACAGCCCCAACACCCCCGGCTAAGCGGTGTGCCTGTATCATGATGCCGACGATCTTGGCGACGGAGAGTCAGACCTTTCTCAAGGGAAGCTATTATCTGCGACCGCTTTAACTTTTCTTTCCCCTTTTCTTTCGCCCAAGCGAAGTAAACACTACGTCGGGTGGTGCCATAAGAATCGAGCTCCCCCATGAATGAGATGGCACAGAGGCGATCCTCCACTCACATCCGGTGATGTCACAGTCTCATAGACGGACATGCGGAGGCTGCAGCATTCGCCCTGCCATTTTGCATGGGATCCCACTTTGGTAATATGGGAGGGTCAGTCGATAACTATCCATATCCAGCCCGTGACGCAGAAACTCGAGACACCATCTCCAATGTATTGGTTAGGAGGGTCTGGGTGGTGTCTGACGAATCTCCAGCACTCACACGTATGTGGGCATGCTCACTCTCAACTCTCAACGACTCGTCAATGGTCAGATATGTGCGCCCAGATGACTGTTCATACCAGTATCCTTTTTTTTCTTTTTTTTTTTTTTTCTTTTTCATCTCTCTAGCAAGTCATACAGGCACCAACGCCAATATTCAAGGTAACCATGCCGGACAGGAGGGAGGATTTTAGTGGACACTACTGAGAGTAGCGCATTGATCCGCCTCCGTTCCGGTGCCTCACCGCCTCTTTTAAACTCGTTTCTATCATTCATCAAAGCCGGTAGGACTTACATGCGCGTTGCACAAGTGAAAGGCAGGACACAACCAGTCTGCTCTTCTCAATCCATTTCCTTCCGTATTGTTCCCAGCACTGTACTTCGTACTTTGCTCCCCTTGCCTAACCCAAGGACACCTCCCAGTGAGATCTGTCTCTGACGAAGTACAACCGAGGACCACAGAATGCAGTTTTGGTGAGTGACTCGTCATCTACTAAAGATTAAAAAGGCGCCACCATACTTCGTACATACGTATAGCCACGCATGTGTTCCCCCGCGACACTCCAAGGCCAATTTTCATGGGTATGCAAGGACAATTCTGCTCAGATGTGATGTTGGCGAATTTCCCTCACACCCCGCCCGCTTTGCCAGGATGCCGTCCACCTCCTCCCATTCCCGCAACAGAACACGGTGCCCCGGGCTAGAGTGAAATGGGAAGACGTGGAATCCACCCCCCAATTTCTCCAGGTTGGTATACGATGGGCATATGCTGGTCCGTCCGTATGATGTATGATGGCTCTGAGGGAAGGTGGTGGGGTCGTGTTGTGGGGGGTGTGTCGGTACTAGTTGAAGAGTTTTTGAAGGGGTTGAAGAACAACTCCCAAGCTAATTACCGAGGTGACCAGAGTGGCAGAGGACCAGCAGAACAGGCGCAAGTGAGGTGAGTGCATTGCTGTGTTGGTGCATATCGGAAAGGACATAGTGTGCTTCTGTTTTTATATAGTATGCGTAAACCTACGTATGCCCAGCCGATAGTGTGCGCATCTCTGGCTCGCAGGTCAGGGACACTAACCTACGAAGTAGTGGACGTAGTTTAGGCAAAGCACGCTGCACTTTGGGGTGGGCATTCAACAAAATCATCTGACCTACACTACGAAGTAGGCCCATCACTGATTCCAACTCACTGGCAACCATTCTCAGGCTTGGTCCAGAACAGCAGAGAGAAGGAAAGTGGAAAGTGGAACAGGTGGGCATTTGATCTCCTGCCACCGGCATCCCCCACCTTTTGGGTTCTGGACATCACAAGCGCTCCCGTACATCCCGACCGAGCCCGGCAAACCCTTCTCGCTGCACCTTGAGCGTTGCCAAGTTGACGGCGAATTTTAGACTGGCATCCGTGTCCCAGTCGGTCGAGTGGCATATCAAGCCGTAAAGCAAGCCGGCGATAAAGGTGTCTCCCGCGCCAACGGTGCTACAGTTTCCAGTCCCCAGTGGTCAGCTGTCTTATCAATACTCTTCTTAAACTGTGGCCACTCAGCCATGATAAGTATCGGCAGGGAAAAAGGCGGAACCGCCCTGTGTTTTTTTCCTTCTTTTTTTCTTGCGGGGTCGATGCAGAGAGATATGTGACTAGTCAATTGGGGGCGGCCTTTTTTCGTTCAACTCCCTGGCCATTCTCTCTTCGCACTGGGAAAAGGATGGGGATGGAAAGAGGCTTGGGTTTCCCCGGGTGGCTTATACGTACTCGACGACTTCGATATGAGTCCCATCACTGGGCCTCTCAACGGGGCATTCGACAAGTCGCCTGTCGGACGGGGTGAATGCCGTCGCCCCTTGGGATCCCCAAGTGCACAAGGCCAAGGACCTAGACGCTATTCGTCAGAACAAGGAGCAGGAGGCGAAGAAAGAAAGGAAATTCGTAGGCATCCCCGGAAACTGCCCTCGTCCAACGTCCGAGGAAAGGGGGTGCGATGGCCGGAAACGGTCAAGGTTGCCGATCGACCCATCCTCGCCATCTAACACCCTTTGTCCTCCGGGCTGTAGATATAAAAGACGTTTTGGCGGGAAAGAACACAAAGACGACAACTCAATTCAGGAACGGGAGGGTTGCTGCGTACGCTGTCGATGGTGTCTCGTTCTCAAGACAAGCCGCTGCATTGCTGTGACCCTGGGCCTAGAATAGATTGTGCGAGTACCATCGCCGGTCAGCATACCATTCTCACCTGCCATACCATACACTCCCGCCCCGTGATGCCCTAATCTCCTTTTCCCTTCCCTCTAGCCTATCTGCCAATAGCCAGGAGAGAGAGAGGGGGGGCTCCGGGAAGAAAAGAACGCTGGCACCGTTCCTCCACAAAGAAGAAAGGGAGGGGGAAAGCCTCTACCTCTGCCCAACTCCGAGAGTAAAAGATCACATCGGCCGCCTTGGCTAGGCTCGTGAGTCCTTCTCTTCCGGGCTTTTCTACCTCGACGCTGATCTTAGCATTGGGTAGGAAGGACCGGAGGTGTTGGATACATTCGAGGGTGGTTTCCGGGATCCGGCCCTTGGAGTGAGTTGGAACGTGTTAGTACGTGTCTATGCCGTTGAAGCTGTACTCTGCCGACAAGCGCCTTGCGGATATTACGGGGATGTAGAGCCTTCGTAGTCGTGGAGCAGAGACGTGTTGGTCTATCCCATCCCATCCCGACACACTGTAGATATATGTCCTTTTACTGGGAGGAAGAAAAAGGAAGATAAAGCAGTTCGTCTCACCTCGAAATGCCACCATGAACTCTCCGCGCCCTCGAACTCATCGACAATTGTCCTGAACTCCCCCAAGCTCATCTCCTCCAACCCATTATAATTCACAATAGTCCTGCTCCCCGTCGCCAAACTCCTCACAATAAAACTACTGGCGGGCTCTTCGACGCCTGCCCTATAAATACACGTCGAGAAGCACCCCTCCACAAGCTCCCCGTACGCTTCAGCACCATGCTCCTCCCCTTCCTCCTCCTGCTGCTGCGTTCCTCTCGTCCCAAAAGACGCCTTGATCCTCGCCGTAGCGGCGGAAGACACGTCGGGAAGGCAGCTAATTAGATGTGTCCTCACATCCGACAAGGCCGTCCCGGTTTTGAGGGGTGAGTGGAGGAGGAGCTGGTGGAGGACCTCGAGGGTGTTGGGGCAGTTGCCTCCGCGGCGGACGGCGAGGGACTGGGCGCGGAGTTTGGAGTCTTCTTCGGGGAAGTAGGGGACGCTGTGTGAAGAGGTTGGGTCGTCAGCATATGGGAACGGGCGGTTTCCCGTCTTTTCATTCTCGTCTACCTTAGAATTGTGTCGACGTAGCAGGCGCCGACGAGGAAAATGTGTTTCATGGCTGCTAGTATTGAAGTCGTATGTCGAGTGTTTGGCGAATCCTGGACGAAAAGAGGGCTCCTGTTCTTTGGCAATGCTGGGCTGCTGGTGATGTAGGATTGGTCGAAAAGCTTAGCTTGCGAAGGAGAGATGATATCTGAATCGATTGATGATATGATGCCCACCCAAGCACTCTCCCATCAGGCCGAAGAAAATGATAATAATAATAATAATAAATAAATAAATAAATAAATTGTCCAAAAAAATTAAAATAAAATAAAAAGTATGATACACTCTCCTAATCTACACTGATCGCACCGATCGCGGCGGTGGCGAATGCGTTAATTGTTCTGTCTAAGTCCAAGACCAAGACACCAGAAGCAAGAACAACTGCTACGCTGAAGGTCGCCGCCAGTGGGCGATTCCGCTTTTCGTTCCACGCCATATCAGCATTGAAGTTCTCCTAACCCGAGTTCCTCATTTTTGATTATAGTGTTGAGTTAAAAACTCATGTTCAAATATCCCTTCCGCGGAGGGCCTCTCTTCTGGCAGCCAGCGCAAGATCTTGCGCACAAAGGTAAGAAGCAACTCCTTGTCTTTCCCTTCCAGTCGTATTTCGCGTGTCTCGAGAGTCTGGTCTGGAATAGGCGTTGCCGCAATCCAATTTCCTTTTCCGTACACCTTCTATTAACACAAGAACCGCGAGATGGACCGCAGAGAGAGTCATCTTACCTTCAGCATCCCAATACTGACGGCACTTCTCGCTTCGCTCCAAGAATTGCTTCGGAGGCGGCCCCATCAGAGAGACCATCTCAGCAAGATGTAACTCATCGTTGAGATGTCCGTCCTTAACTGCGCGAAACAGACGGCCGCGTTCGAACAGATCCCAGATCTATTGCAGGAGTTAGAAAGGACCTAACCAATGGACGGACAAAAGGGGGGGTGAGTGAGATGTAATGTAATGTAGGACAGACCATGACTCCAACCGACCATATATCTATCTTCGAATCCCATTCCATGCCCAAAATTATCTCAGGCGCTCTATACACGCCGGGCATGACGTCCCCGTGGTGCTTCCCGTCGCCCATCCTCGCCGCGCCGAAGTCGCAGATTACTGGAGCCCCGTATGTGAGAGGCATGACACTGGAGCGATAAATTGTTCGATCCGGGAGTACTTTGCGAGCTGACGGGTGTCCCTGCTCGGCCTTTTCAATATCTGAGAATACAGAAGGGTCGGGAACGCCCAGGAGGATGTTATTCGGTGATATGTCTGGGGATAGGTTTAGTTTCGACGCAAAGTGTAGTTCGCTTCCAAGTTCGTTTTACGCAACAAACCTACCTGTATGCACGATTCCGGCCTGGTGGAGGAAATCGAGACCCAGCAGGACCAGTTGCAAGGACTGCTGGAGTAATAGCTTGTTGAGGGCCTTGTCAGGGAAAAGATTCCGAAATTTGGTATAACTTAGACCTAGAGGCGCGAAGACCAAACACTGATGCGTGCCATGAGGACCTGTTATCCGGAAGTGATCCTGCACTAGACGTAGCCGCTCCTTTCCAGGGTGTCCGGCGGAATCGACGGATTGAAGATACTCGGAGATGGCCACTTCGTTATCGATGTCACTGGCATCTTTCCCAGTGATACATATTTTAAGGGCGATGAACTCATGCTTTCTAGGCACCGCAAAGGTTAGAGCCAGGATCTAGATGAGCGGCGATTAACCTCAACCCAATGCGTGTCCAAGTACATACTCGAGATCACGGCAAAGCCAGATCGTAGATGCCGTGCCGAATCCGAGTTTTGAGACGACTTTATATCGCGACTGGAACACGTCTCCTAGCTGAACAGGGCAGAACTTTTCTGCCTTGTAGTTGGTGACATCCTCCTCCTCGATCCTTTCGCCGATGGGAAGCCTCTCAAAGGCATCATCAACTGGAGGAGGGTCGCGGCCTGTCGTGGCGATACTGCGACTTGTTGGGCTGTAAAGCCTCAAATTTGGAGGCAGCACCCGAGCTTGATAAATGCAGTGGCAGCTTGACACCCTCCTAGTCAAGAGCTGAAGAGGCAACCGCGCCGTTCTCATCATAATTGTAGGAGATGGAATGGGCGGCAGAAGTAGAATTGTGCGAAGTAGATGAGAGCTATTAATCTCGAGCAGGCTGAAAGAATCCAGGAGGAAGAAATTCGGTGTCTGATAGCCCGATATACCGGGCACTTACTGAGCCGGGCAATGTTATCCAATTCCAATTCCACGCTTTGCCTGTATCAATATCACCTCAACCGTAGTCTGTAAGGCATGCCTACTGGGCCGTGGCTATCCCTTGGACTTCTCTTCTTGTACGTCGATTCTTGCCCGCTTGCCGTGGTTGCTAAACTGGAGAGGACCTATGATGCCTCTGATGCACACTCGCAACTCCACAACGCTGGCTCAGCCTTTATAGGATGGCTTGCTTCCCATTGCCAGTACATACGACCATAGCTCGTAGATCACTGAGGGTCCCGTCCGCTCCCCTGTACATAAGCTACGAAGCGCCAGACTAGTAGTTGGGTCGGTGACGACCAGCGAATCCCTGGTGTTGTATGTTCTTTTTTACTCTCCTCCAACATCTCTTTTCTTTTTTCCTCTCCTTTGTTCTTTTCTGGTTTGTGGGGGAGCTGTTTGGTCGAATGCCGACGTGTGTCGTTTCTGCAGAGCGCCAGGCACTTCTGCTGGTCGGTGAGGGATATCTTCGATAGACATCGGTGATCTCAGATGGTCAGTCTCAAGCCCTAATTATCAATGGCGGCTAGGCACGACATTCTTTGCATCTGAGAGTTATACGCTATGAGCTCTGAACCCTGAAGCCCTCGCTGTGTCGAGATATTTAGAAAACACTCTGGAATGGGGGCATCCATAAGAGCCCGTCGCGGGTCGATCTCGGGCAGAACGGTTGTGTCGCCGGCCGTGACCGGAGAGCGATGAGCGATGAGCGGCATTTCCTCCTTGTCCCTTTGGTGTCCACGCCGCGGGGTTTTTCGGATATTGTTGCAGATATCATTTTCCTTCCCATCCAACTGAGCCGTATCATGGTGGTAGTGCATGGCCACAGTAATACTTCCTTTTCCATCGCCCCTCGCAGCAATCTGCCCTTGGGTTCTGTCATGAATCCTTGATGACCAAGGGTCCCCGTCAAGGTGCGCTTTCCCGCAAATGGTTGCTCGGAGGAGTTCACAAAGCTGCTTGGATTACGGACCGACGAAGCCGGCGAAGTTCGTTGGTTCGTTGACTGGACGAAATGGAAGGGGGAGGGATGGGCTTGGTGATGGCGTCCTCGTGTGCCTGGTCATGACTTATGAGGCCTTGCGTCGGCGCAATCTGCCTCTGCGGGCGGTAGTAGCTCAACCTGTTTTCAACGAACATATTGAATAATACCCTTCAACGACATCGCTATGACTCCTGGAGTAAGGAGCATTGTCGCGATTTCACCCAGTTCCATGGGCACAGGAACCCCGCGCTCCGTGATGCCTTCACACAGGTCTGCGGCTAGAGCGAGCCGGTGACAGCTGGTGACTAACGACCGTGAACCAGCTCACGCGGGAAGCTGCTGTAAGGACCGAAACTGTACTTCGTAAACATCAATGGAAGTGTAAAGAAGGAAAGAAACAAGAAACGGAGCCTTCCTCATCATCTTCATGCTCTATTATGAACCTTGACCTGGACTTTCCTCTTCCATTCGATCGATCAAGGTACCTTGGTACTTTGATGATATGCCGCTGACTCAGCAGACCAATGGTGCTTCAGGGCAGTGAGCCGCACTGTGGCAATGTAGAATGCAGGAGCAATGCAGATTCAAATTGTTCAGTATCGAGATCGAGGACGAAGTAAATTGTAAAGAGCACGAACTTCATCTTTCTTCGCCTGCTATTGTAACTCTATATTGCACGAGCGTCGAGTCTTCCACGATCGTGGGCGAGCATATTCTCCCTCGTGATAGTTGTTCTCACACGGGAGTTACTTTTGTTACTGTAGCTCTGAATCAGTGGCTGGTCTGTTCCATTACCCCAGCCCCTCGCCTCGCGCCGCCAGGCACCCAGTAAAGAGGTTGTTAAACTTAGACGCGGGGCAGCTCTCTTCCATTCTCATCGTTCTTTGACGCGTTTTCGTCGAGATCCTTTCGCACCGCTTCTTATTCCCATCCCCATGCGCCATCCCTCTTTCCCCAAGACAAACTGGAGATCTCCACTTCCTAACATCCGATCTCATATCTCATCCTCGTAAACTCGACATTTCTCTCGTAATTAATCAAGACAAAGAACAATAATGGTAAGTCAAATGAACCACCTCTTTGCTCTTTGATCTTTGATGCACGCCTCGCAGGCTAACACCGCCAACCCACCACCACCAAAGCCACCCAAGCGGCGTTCCGGACCCTCTACCGACTCCATCCCGCCCAAACCGCGCCAATCCAAGCTCGCGAAAGAACACAACGTCACCGCGCAAGAGGAGAGCGAGATCAAAGAAGCCTTTAGCCTCTTCGCCGAGCCCATGGAAGGCGAGCGACAGGGCGTGATTCCCACCAGCGACGTGCGCTCCGCCATGATGTGAGCCTCCCACCCTTCTCCCTTTATACATACATACATACAACATACATACGTATATATACAATTTTCTTTTCACATCACTGACTTGTCGGACGTTTTCGTCCCCCCTTCCCCCAGAGCCCTAGGAATCCCCCCCAAAAACGGCTCCGAACTCACCGAATTCATATCCATCCTCGACCCCGACTCCGAAGGCTACGCAACCTACGAACCCTTCTTCGCCATCTGCGCCCTCAAATTCCACGCCCGCGACCACGACTCCGACGCCCACGCCCGCGAGCTCGACGAGGCCTACCGCCTCTTCACCCACGGGTCCTCTTCTCCCTCGGGCCCCATCACCGTGGCCCACCTGCGGAGGGTGGCCACGCTGCTCAAGGAGGACGTCGGCGAGGATTTATTGCGGGATATGATTCTGGAGGCGAACGGCGGCGAGGGCGTCGCGGCTGGGGTGAGGAAGGAGGAGTTTGATGAGGTGATGAGGAGGGCGGGTGTTTGGAGGTGAATGCGGGTGATGATGGTTAGGGGATTTTAGTTTGCCGTTGTCGCAAACTGATTGGGATCGGCAATTGAGGGGAGGCAGCGAGGAGTTTTCTTTCGGAGTTTGCTCCCGCAAAGCCAAATAACCCTGAAGTTCGATTCGTACAGGGCCGGAAAGAGTGGGTGTTAAAACCTCAACTCACACTTTTCATTGGGCCAACACAACCATCAAAGGGATGGATCTAGAGTCTGCGAAGGTGCTATTGGGGGGGGTGAGTTTCCTTCTAAGCGGACGACAACCGCTGTAAACGACACCACGTACGAAGTCATGATACCCAGAGTTTGTCTAGCGTAGTTAATGAATTGATTTCCTATGATTCCGCATTCGTTTCCCTTCCCGAAAACGCCTGCTTGCCATTCAGGCTGTCCCCATCCAACAGTGTCTTCCGGGAAAGTCATACCTTGTGCTTGTGAGAACCTCAAATGAATCAGTGTATTCTGCCCTAACTCCTTAATATAACATAAATGTGTATAAGACAAGGACTATGCCATGCTTAGCTATGTCAATATCTTGCTTTGTTTTTATCATCATAAGACTCATAAGAAGAAATCCCAGGAAAAAGAGAAGCGGAAAAAAAAGAACACGACAAATAAGGAAATATGTGAAATGTCCTCAAAGATATGGGACAAACCACTGATGTCATCAAAAACCTCCGCGCCCCTTTGCATCGCTAAGCAGTCGCCTCCTTCTCCTTCGCCGCGGCAGCAGCAGCAGCCTCCCTCTCGGCGTTCCTCTTCTGGGAGTCGAGCACGGCCTGCAGCTCGGGAGGGGCCTTAAACCCGGGATGATCGGCGTGCTTCTTGTAAAAGTAGTTGTCGGGCTTGGGGCGGAGCTCGGGGGGTAGCTCCTCGAGGACGCAGGCGAGGATGCCGTCGATGGACTTTTGCTTGGAGGAGTCGCGGTGCCAGATGGTGATGTTGTGTGAGTTGAAGCGGACGGAGAGGCCGACACCGCAAAGTTGGTCGCCTGTGGATGGGGGAAGGCAACGTTAGCAGGTGGTCTTTCTTAGCTTCTCATTTTCCCCACAGTCTCCTTCTCCTTCTCCTTCTTCTTCTTTTTTTTCCATTTTTGAAAAAGGGACGGACATACCAGCATCTAACACACTCTCAAACTTCTCGCCGATAGCAAGGAGCTGCACCCGTGTCCACACATCAGGGCCGATATTCTTAGGCACGCGGAAGGTCCACGAACCGCCGTTGATATTGCGGCGGTCCTCCCAGATGGGACGGAAGCCCTGCTTGAAGAGGTAGATAGATTCGCGCATCTTGATCTGGTCGACGGGGGTATTGTTGTTGTACCTCCAGAAGTCCTGGACGGATTCGATCTGGGTGCCGAGCTGTTCAAGCTGGGCCTGGTATTCTTGGTCATCCTTGCGCTCTTTGGCTTGTCTGCAAGTGACAAAATGTTAGCTACAGGAAGAAGACGCCAGAGGCTATTTCGCCCGTTTGAAAGAAGAAGAGGGATTTCTAGAGAGAGAGGAGGGAGGGAGGTATGTTTCCGACCTGTCAAAGTAGACGTTCCAGTAGTGTTGGGTAGGCAGAGGCCTCATGGTCTTGAGAAAGTTGCGCTTCGCATCGTCGCGCTTCTCGGCAGGGGAGGCCACGGCGGGGGAGTCGGGATCGGAGCTCTGGGCGAGGCCGGAGAGACCCCTGGTGAAAAGGGATGGTCGTGTAGCCATGGTTACTTTCGATGGAGGTGGTGTCGTGTCGAGGTGATGCGTCGGCGTATGCGTATGTGTATGCGTATGCGGGGTGTGGATGTGTATGCGTGTGTATAAACGCGGATGCGAGGGGACGATCCGGGTCTGGTCGAAAGTGGTCGGCAACAACAAAGGAATTGAATAAAGTAGATAGATGTAAGAGAAGGAAAAAAAAAAAGGAGGAAAAGGTATACAGGGTGAGGCGAAGTAGGTAAGGCGACTGTGGGTTGCAGGTGCACTCTGGAATGTGTGGTGGGATTGCAGGGGGGGTTTCAATGATGGTCGCGGTTACGAAGGATGCAGATGCGCAGTGGTGGAGTGAAGGTGAAGAGGGGTGAGGGAGGGGCGAGGTAGCCTGGGCCGAGCCTTGGGGAAGAAGAGAAGAGGACGGACTCTCAGAGATTCAATTGATTTCTCTTTTTCAGCAGTTTGTCGAGAGAGATGCGAGCAAACAAATCAATGAAGATGAAGTGGTTATGAATTGATCATTGCACCTGGTTCTCGCTTCCAATAAGGGGATGAATCAATTAAGCATGAACGATTGAGAGCTCAATTGGGGTCCCCTGGCAAGTCAACAATCAGAGGGAGCTTGACGGTAGCACTCCAGGACAATGGATTCAGCATTCATTCTTCCGAGACGTCCAGACGTTTAGACATTCAGATGAGGGGTCATTATCAGGGTGGTCTGGGCTGCTCCTGCCGCAATCTGATTGATACAAGGTACAAGGGGGGCCTGTACGGTTACGTCAATGGGACCTAAATTAGGTCAGGTTCAGTGCTTGGCGGGGAAGTGACGAGGGACAGACAGACTCGATATTACACTCCTGTCTGGCTTTGCACACTGCAGCACTTCGTAGTTTATGATTACTTGGGTCAGCAAGGAGCAACGCCGAATGGTAAGATTGATGTCTTCTTCTTACAATTGTCCAGACCCAATTGTGCAGCAATTCTCCTCTCATCAAACTATCCGCCAATCGTAGCCAGGCGAGAGATCTCTCGAGGCTATTCCCTGATATTAGGCCACCTTCAGCGCCTAGCTAATCATTCAATCATCGGTCGGCGGACGGATGCTACGGGTCCTTCGCTAGATCCCTTCTAGCCCTCCCGCTGCCCTCGGCGCCTCATTCGTCCCTTTTATAGACAGTCACCGACGTCTCTTTGACCTTTAAAGCCTACGACCTGAAACAAATCAGCAAGGGTTTCATTCAACTCGTTCAAACTTTGCTAGTCTGCGAAACCAGGCTCCGACTTCGAGGATCCCTCATACCCCCTTTTTTTTTTCATCCCGTCTTAATGTCGGAAACCGCTGGACGGAGCCCACGTTCCGTCGAAGCCTGGTCCTCTGAACTACGACGCATACTCGGACCAATTTGCGTCGATCAGCGTGTCAATGCTTCATGAGCCTTGGATAGTCCATTTTCCTTACTTCGTAGTTATAAGGAGGCCCGCTTTGTATATCAGACTCTCTTGTTTGGTCCCTTGTACACGCGGTCGCGTCTTAACTGTATTGGAGTAGATGAGGGCCTGTACTTGGAACGAATGAGATGTCATGAGAGGTGCAACTCTGAAGTGCCTCAAGCTCGAGTCGCCTATCACATATCACAGTATCACCCTCACTTATTCTCATCGTTGCTTAAAATAAAATCGATCCTGGTGCCAACCTTTCGTCCAAGCTCATCAATTATTCAATCCTAATCATCAATTGCTTCGCTTTCTTTGGAGGGACCATGTAAAAAGTACAATCTGAGATAACGGGTCCTTAACTATCACACCAGGTGCCAACACCTGTGCACCAAAAATAAACCTCAGTTCAACATCCAAAATCCTCAGAAATTCGCCTCAGGGCATTTCGAGGATGACAACCCATCAACAGTCAAAAACATCCAAAAAATGGTTAAAAAGGGCAAAGCCAAGGCGCAGCCCGCAGCCAAAGATGCTGCCAAACCCAGTGGTACCTCGGCCTCCCAAGGTAAAAAGGGAGGAAGCGCCGCCGCTGCGGGTAAAGGTACTGCTACCGCTTCTGCCAGTGGTACTCAGAAGCAGCAACAACAACAGGTGCCCGAGTCCCATCTCCTCGCACCTCCCAAACCCACCGTGAAGCAGATCATAGGCGGCTCCTCATGGACAGGCAAGCTCCCCATGAACCTCTTTAACGAGCTCTGCCAGAAGCAGAAGTGGAACACGCCAGTCTATGACATGAGGAAGACCCCCGAGGGCTTCTCGTGCTGGGTGTCCCTCAGCGCGAAGGACCCCAAGACCCAGGAGGTTGTCAAGCTGGAGCCTTTCAAGATCCCCCCGTCGCACAAGCACCTGCTCTGCAAGCCCACGGCCCTGGAGGCGAGGCATTACGCCGCCACCTACGCGCTCTTCAGGGTCTGCAGCATGCAGAACAGGCATGCCGTGCTACCCCCGGCCTTTAGGTCTCTGTGGAAGGAATTCGCCGCCCTCAAAGCTCAGGATGTCAAAGACGGAAAGGAGTGGATGTATAGCTCGGATCCTTTCAAGACTCATCGTGAGCGCGAGGAAGCCAAGGCCGCCGCCGAGAAGAAGAGGCAAGAGGCCAAGGCTGCCGACGAAAAGGCAAAGTCCATGCCGGGCGCGTCCGGCCTCGTGCTCAGAGGCAATGCGCTCAACGCTTCGGGCAGGTCCTCGAATCTGATGAAGGGGTGGAGCACCGCTCCCAAAATCGAAATGGGAAAGAGGGCGAGGGTTCAGCTTGAAGGCTTGCTGCGGCGGACCTCGACCTGGAATCCGTACGGCATCCAGATCCCCAACACAGAGCGGAGAGCGATTGTCGCCGAGCTTTCGAGGCTTGGTTTCCGCCCGAGTCACATCGAGGAGGCCACGTCGTACTGCAAGGATAAGGAAGAAACCCTCGAGTGGCTCTTGATCCACGTTCCCGAGGATGACCTGCCGTCCTGGGCGTTGCCAGAAAGCTACGCTGCTGGGATTAGCGTCGGAGCATCCGACCTGAAGCGTGAGGCGGCTATCAAGCGCCTTGCTCAGCCGGGTTACTCTATCGACCTCTGTCGTCGAGTCTTCGACCGAGAAAATGCGGACGAGGGCAAGGCCGCCGAGGTCCTCCAGCGGATATTACTTGATAAGCCCGAGCACTCACCCGAAGCCGAAAGTGAGGAGGACATGTACTTTGGAACCCCCGAGGAGAACTGGCAAGAGGAAACAGAGAGTCTCGAGTCCGTCTTCGGCGACAAATTTCAGCGCGAGTCCGACGGCCTTATTCAGGTCCGCCTCGACGACATTACGGACCATAATAAGAACGTTGTGAACGTGGCTGTTCAGATACGCAAATCTCCGAGCTACCCAGCCCAGGTCCTTCTCGGCATCGTCGCCAAACTCCCCTCTTACATCAAGCTCGCTATCCTCCGGAAGACGCTCGAGTACGTCGAAGAGTCGCTAAAGGGCGAGCCTATGAAGATCTACTTCGTAGTGGACTGGATACAGCAAAACGTACAAGGCATAATCGAAAACCCCGGAAAGCTCCTGGACATCTCGTCCGTCTCCTCTGCCGCCTCCGAGTCCCAGACAGCCGGCGCCAAGCCTCTCCGGTCAGGACGGAGGAAGCCGCCACTCCCTAAAGCCATCAGTTGGACGCCGGATCCAGCATCCAAGGCGGAATGGCAAAAGAGACAGGAGTCTCCCGCCTGGAGGGAGATGGTTTCCAGTCGCCAAAGGCTACCAGCCTGGAGAGTCAAGGAAAAAATCGTCAGAACTGTATCCGAGAACCATGTCACCATCATCAGTGGCGAGACAGGTTCCGGCAAGTCAACGCAATCCGTGCAATTCATCCTCGATGATATGTATTCCAAGGGATTGGGCCAGTGCGTCAACATGCTCGTCACCCAACCGAGACGAATCTCGGCCCTTGGATTAGCGGATCGAGTAGCCGAAGAGCGATGTTCCAAAGTTGGCGACGAGGTCGGATACGCCATCCGAGGAGAGTCCCGGCGCAGCCACCAAACCCGCATCAACTTTGTGACGACAGGTGTCTTGCTCCGCCGTCTCCAAGTGTCCGGAGGCCGGATTGAAGACGTCATCGCATCAATTTCCGATGTGAGCCACATTGTTGTCGACGAGGTCCACGAAAGGAGCCTCGATACCGACTTCCTCCTGACCATCATCAGGGAGGTGATGAGGCGGCGAAGGGACCTCCTCAAACTCGTCCTCATGAGCGCTACCCTAGACGCGGCCTCATTCAAAAACTACTTTGCGTCTGAAGGACTAAATGTAGGCCTTGTAGAGATCGAGGGCCGCACGTTCCCCGTCGAGGACTATTTCCTCGACGACATTGTCCACCTCACGGGCTTCAGACCAGAGGGCTATGACCAGCCCAGGGCCGGGATCGGAGGTGAAGCGATCGGGAAGGCGATCCAGAAACTCGGCCACCGCATCAACTATAACCTTATCGCCGAGACGGCCCGCGCCATCGATTCAGAACTATCCGCGGCCAAGAAGACCGGCGGCATCCTCATATTCCTCCCCGGCGTCGCGGAGATCAGCCAAGCCTGCAACATGCTAAAGTCTCTCGGGTCCCTCCACGTCCTACCCCTCCACGCATCCCTGGAAACGAGGGAGCAGAAGAGGGTCTTCGCCCGCCCGCCCCCGGGCAAGCGCAAGGTCGTCGTGGCGACCAACGTTGCTGAGACGTCCATCACCATCGACGACATCGTCGCCGTCATCGACAGCGGCAAAGTCAAAGAAACGACCTACGACCCGCAGAACAACATGCGAAAGCTCGAGGAGAATTGGGCCTCGCGAGCCGCGTGCAAGCAGCGCCGCGGCCGCGCCGGCCGAGTGCAGGAGGGCAGGTGTTACAAGCTGTTCACCCGGAACCTCGAGCAGAGCATGGCCGAGAGGCCCGACCCGGAAATCCGACGCGTGCCCCTCGAACAACTCTGCCTGTCCGTCCGAGCCATGGGCATCCGCGACGTCGCCGACTTCCTGGGCCGCTCTCCCACGCCGCCCGAGGCCACTGCCGTCGAGGGAGCCATCAAGCTCCTCCGCAGGATGGGCGTCCTCGACGGTGACGAGCTCACGGCCCTCGGCCGCCAGCTATCCGTCATCCCCGCCGACCTCCGCTGCGGCAAGCTCATGATCTACGGCAGCATCTTCAACTGCCTCGAGGACAGCGTCACCATCGCCGCCATCCTCAGCACGAAGAGCCCCTTCGTCTCGCCCGCCGAGAAGCGCGACGCGGCCCGCGACGCCCGCGACCGCTTCTCCCGCGGCGACGGAGACCTGCTCACCGACCTCAACGCCTTCCGCCGGTGGGACGACTTGATGCGCCAGCGCACGCCGCAGAGACAAGTCCGCTTCTTTTGCGAAGAGAACTTCCTCTCCTACCAGACCCTCCAGGACATCGCCTCCACCCGCACACAGTACTACGCCGCCCTTGCCGAAGCGGGCATCACCGCCCCTTCTTCCGTCTCCGAGTCCACCCACCCCTCTTCTTCTCCTGCTCCCTCTACATCTACGCCCCTCCTCCGCGCCATAACAGCCGCCGCCTTCACCCCGCAAATCGCCCGCATCCAATTCCCCGACAAAAAATTCATCAGCTCCGTCTCCGGCGCCGTGGAGATGGACCCCGAGGCCCGCCTGATCAAGTACTTCACCCAGGACAACGGCCGCGTCTTCGTCCACCCGGCCAGCACGCTCTTTGGCAGCCAGAACTTCTCAGGTGGTGCCGCCTTCGTGTCATATTTCAGCTTAATCTCCACCAGCAAGATTTTTATCAGGGATCTAACACGTAAGTTTCACCCCACCGCGATTTTAGTTTTTCCCTCTTAAACAGAGAAGAAAGAAGAAAAAGGTGAACGAGAAGCTGACAAAACGTTAGCCCTAAATGCGTACACCCTCCTCCTCTTTGCGGGGCCCATAACCCTCGACACCCTAGGCCGCGGCCTCCTCCTAGACGACTGGCTCCGCCTCCGCGGCTGGGCCCGCATCGGCGTGCTGGCTTCGAGGCTGCGCAGGCTTCTCGACGGCGTCATTGCGAGGAAGGTTCAGGGGGATGATGATATCGGTGGGGCTGGCGCTTTGGGCGCCCGTGATGCGGACGAGATCATTGAGCTTGTGACGAGGCTTGTGGAGTTTGATGGGTTGGATGCCTGAACGGGAACTTTCGAGGCTTCTCTGACCAGGTGTGGAATATAGACATAGAAGACCCTTCATACCTCTGACAAGAAAAGAATAAGTTACGAACAGATGAACGTGGAGACGAGAACGTATCTATCTCTCTTGACAATAGGCCAGAGGGGAAAGTGAACCAAAAAAGAGAAAAAAAATGATAGAGGCAAGAGATTGTCTACCTCTTTTCTTCAAATAAAAACGGCCATCGCCTAATTGAGGCATGCTTGGACTAAGTTCTGGTTCCATGCCCATAAACAAGGTTTTGTTTTCCACCAGGGAACACACCGTTATTTCCAAGTCCCCCAAAGCAAGAAACTTCCATTTCCTCATCTCCCGTATAGTGTGCCATTCGTTTTCCCTCTCGTGCACAAATTAAAAACAAAGAAAGAAAAATAATAACCAAGAATCCGATAATACAAAAGCGAGAGCTAGACACAAGTTGGGGACCCCGTATTTACAATGCTAGGGTGCCTGCTAGACTCGGTCCGGCTTCTCGATAAGAAGTGAAGATGATATCTTGTCCAATATTGCAAGAAAGTAAATGAGAGAGGCTTCCAGACTCTCCAAAGCATCCAAAACCCCGGAAAAGAAAACCAAACAGTCCCTTAGTGCGCCGTCCTCTCTTCTTCGCCTGGGTATAATAAGTCCTTTCAACCATGTGATATTTGGATAAGTCAGAAAATAGAGTGGGAGGGGAGGAAAAAAGAAAAGAGGGAAAGAGGGAGGCCACATTCGGCATGAATATAGGCCAGAAGAGATGGTATCAAGACAACACTCTCACCACCTGACGGTTGTCTGTCGAGCACGCAGATCAATCGCGTTTGGCTGCAGCCCTCGCGTCCCCACAGTGAGCCGCGCGAATTTAGACTTCAAATCGAAATCGACCGATCGGACCATGACTCGCTTGTCCTCGGGGACCCATCTCTTGGACGCTCGACTGTTGACCCCGGGGCTATTTCCGTCTCTCCGGTAGTCCCACCTTGCATTTCCGCCTGGGCCAAGCGCCACATCTTCTGCGAATGGCAACGAATCGTTGCTGCTCGACCGTCGACTGGCCTGGCTGCGGGCTCCAGGGGACAGGCCCTCTTCCTCCTCAATAGAGGCTACCCACTCTCCAATGTGGGCACTGAGATTACTGTCCCACATTCCTTCGCGCCTGGAACTGCTTCTCAAAAGTCGTATGGCTTGCCAACGGATCGAGTGATTACGGCACTTGGTCGCGACGACGTACAAAGGCGGTACAATGCCAAGGTCGGCGCTAAAGCTTGGTTTGACGTGGTAGGCAGTATACTCGTGTCCGCTGAGGAAGTCTGTGGTCAGGTTTCGGTGAGTGCACTGAGCCGGATCGGGGCACCTGACTGTCGCCGCCCTCCGTTCTTCGTCCCCAACCACCTCAAGTGCGAGGTCCACGATGGACTTAAACTGTGATTCGAACATGTCGAAGATGGACTCCGACTCGCAAAATGTCATGAGGAATAGGATCTGACCCATGGTCTGGAACATTTTTAGAACCGCAATTCCCGCCTTCTCTTGGGAGCTGACATTAGGTGCGCTGCGGCGCTCAAGAAGTGGCTGGAATGCGTCCGACCAGGCTTCAAGCTTCTCTTTAAACCCAAGTCCATATTGCTTTAGTGTACGTGGAAGGATACCCATCGGGCCGTTAGGGTTTGATGATAAGAAGAGGGTTTCGGTAAATCGCAGCATGGCTTCGCACAGCGCATCCCAAGATCGCCGGGCTTCGAGTACAGTGCTGAATTGGGTCGGTATCGTATGGGGAGGATTGAGACTAGAATGAGACGAGGAGCTAGAGTCTGACCGTGGCGAGGCGGGCTGGTGGTAATCGGGAGTTTGGGGAGTTAAGCGAATTACATAGGGCTGTGGAAAGTGGAAGGCCATATCGTACGACTTCGCCTGGATTGCGAGGCGCGTGAACATCTGAAGAAGCTCGTCTTCGACTGAGTCTGGTGACCCCCCTTGTATTAAGGGATGCTGCCGCGCTGCTCGGAGCTGGTCAAGGAGACGCAAGCCATTTTGGATCTGGTTTATCGCCTGCTTATGATCACCGATGAACGAGTCGAAACAGGCTAGAAGGACACTTGCCATGAGCAGAATCCTATGCGACCCTTGGTTTTGGGCGTTCAATGCAACCACCGAGGTTATGGCCGCTGAGTACTGCTTGACGGCCACCTGCCAATGGGAGGTTGTTGAACTGGCAGGGGGGAGCCGCTGCTGCTGCGACGGAGAGCCGGGTGGGGACAGACTTGACTGTTCGAGTGTCTTGTACAAAGCGCCGAGGGCGATCACGGCATGGCGGATAGCCGGGGCTGAGTGGCATTCCCGGAGAACGGTCTGGGTCCAGAAGACCGAATCGAAAAACCCAGACAACTCTCTAGCCGTTTGGGTCCGGAAGAGTTGGAAGTATAGGCCTTCCTGCTCCTCGAGAGGTAAGTTTGCACCCGGTCGGTAAAGGGTTAGGCCGTTCGCGTTCAGATTCGCAGCTGAATTTTCTCTTGAAGCAGGCTTGGCGGCTGCCCGCTTCCGCGCAGCCTGCTTTGCTGCGCGTCGAGTGGGCAAATCGACGCTAGGAATAGGTGGCCGAGCAACGGGCGCTGGCTGAAGGGCCGGAGCGGCTGCGAGAAGAGGTTTTGGCGCAAGGGGGATGACTTCATGAGGTCTCGCACTTCGGCTTGGTGCCGGATATCCGGGGCATGTCTTTTTAGACTTCTCACATTGGGAACAGTTAGGCCTCCTCTCGTCGCACTTTATCCTCCGTTGCCTAAGAGGCGCGTCAGACAACATAGAGATATGAAATCAAAACGAAAATAAGGGCGTGATTAAACTTACTTGCAATTGTTGCAACCGGTCTTAACTTTAGGTTTGCTCATCCTGTTCCTTTTCGGTTTATCTTGCGACGCTTGCCCAGGTGATGCCGGGGACGGCTGTCCTGTTGAGGAAACCATTGGACTCGGTGCCGTTGACGCCATGGCGAAAGCCCAATAATTTGAACGGTAATATCGGTGTCTACTGCGAATATGAAGTTGTCATGTAGGAAGAGGGGGGGTGAATTCGCCAGTTTGCGATCCTCGTCGAGATGGGCGAGTTCCAAAGAGTAAAAGCTTAGAACCCACGTGAAGATCAGCAGCTCTTTGAGCTTGCTTGGGAACCAAGGGTGTGGGGCAAGAGGTGGGAAACAGCAAAAGGAGACGAGTGGTGTAGTAGTAGTACACGCCACAGATCCAGTAGTGTTGGGAGACTATTAGATGGATTGCGCGCGCTGAGGCGGCAAATCCATATGAATATGTGTCTACAGGAGGACCTAGCCACTAGATGCTGAATGGCGGGACGGAGATCAGTCGAGAGAGAGCAAAGGTCGCTGGCAGAAGAAATAGTTTTGAAAAAGCGAATTGCCTTGCGTATCCCTTGATACCGGGGTGTATCTCGGGGAAAGACCTGGGGTTTGTGGATGTTGGATTTAAGCTAATGGCCGAAGCCCTGACCAACGGTCCGTTTGCCAGCCAGTGATCGGATGAAGGCGCCCTGTAAGTGGGTAATTATTAGGGGTTTTATAGGGGGGGTTGGAAATCGCGACTGCCGGGATCAACGCGCCATCGAAGCCCTACCACAGGAGCGGGCAGAGGCGGCCTTTATCAACTAGTTAGGAATTGTACCTGTACTTGTTCGTAAAGGCTCTGCTGCAGGTGATCCCGGTAGGTGGAACGATCAGTGTTGGTACTCTTTTACTCTGTGCGGCAACATGGCCCCATCAAAGTACAGAAAGGGAGCTGGAGAGCCAAGTCTGGTTGGTTCAAGTGGAAAGCAGCACCCCTGGTTCTTCACCAAGGGCTGTCTGACCCCCCTCGAGAGATACAGACGGATACTGAGGAGAAGAGATGCACGCACCTTGGATGTTTAAGGGTGCACCTTGCACCTCTGGGTGATGCGTGGGTTCAATATTTTTTTTTTAATTTTTTTTTCTTTTCGACTAGGATGTTCAGAGCTCCCTGAGCATGGAATCAAGTTTTATCGGTCGTGACGTATCGAAGGAAGGTAATTAATCGACACTACTTAGAGGAGCTGCCAGATTGAGGATAGCTAGATGCGGGCTCATCGATGAGAGCGAGATCGCTTGCGGGGAGATTACTAGTTTTAGACTTCTAGTCGGTTAGTTTAAGGAAAATTCCCGGGGGAAGCCATGGAAAGGCAGTGTAGGTGAGACATTGATTCAGAGTATACAGCACGCCGAAGACAAGCACAACACCGTTTCGAACAAAAGGAGGGCAAGCATAAACCACAGAGATTTGCTAGCCAATGTGGAAAGGGGGTTGAAGGAATGACCCGAACTACCTTGAAGGTGTGCACACCAGTCGGTCGGGAAGATTGGATCCTTTTCAAATCCTGGATAATAGATAATTGAGGATAAGGATGGCAACCGAGACAAGGCAGATGAACTCGGAGATCTTGAGCTAACAAGGAAGGGGACTGTAACACGGCGGTCAAAGGGCAGTCCTTGAGGCTCCAGTCCTGTCCTCACTCTGTCCACAAAGGGGCTGGCGTCTTTCTCTCGCAACGCGCTCGCAGCGCGAGATGCCGTGTCGTCAGGGGTGCAATTGAACCGATGTCAACGGTACGAGAAATATTGAGGAGTTTCCTAACAGGGAGGAAGAGTTCCAAAGAGGGGAAGGGAAAAAGAAAAAAAAAATGAGATTTCGATAATGAAGACGTGTCCGAAAACGAGCAAAGTTCAACTGCGTCTCGGTGCTAGAATTTCGAAGACGCTCGCGTGAAAGGAAGTTCTGTCTAGGACCCTGTCGTGTTAGTTGTGACGAAGAGCAATGGATGTGGGATGACAGGGGTCTCCAGTGTGGACATATTGTGAGGATCAATTGCCACACTGAACTCTGGTCGCTGGTGGGGAAGATTTGGGGGGGAAGAGGATGAAGGTGCTCATGCTCAACGTCAAACCTGGTTGGTGTGGCTTACCTTGCTCGAGCGTCTACTTGTGGGGACGATTAATAAAGATATTAAGGCAAACAAGAATCCCAAGTGATGGGTTGAGCCAGGCGATAAGTGACTAGAGGTATGATATTGGGATCTTGGGACGAAGACGTCTGGGGAACATCGAGATGAAGCCAAGCTCGGGGGACGGGGGGGATGTGGCGGGAATTCAGACTCTTAATACCCGCGCAGTCCAACGTCAAGGTCGTTTCTTTGTACGTGGCGGCGACTCTAGAAAGTCGGGCGGGTGAGACCAGAATCGATGATACCGCAGCCAGCAGGAGCAGATGAGGAGAGTACAGACAATCCTTGGGTACCCAAAAGATACGATACTGATCTGTACGGATTCCTTTGTTGAAGTACTAAGGTACTCCATGCCTGTGTAACTACTGGAATTGTACTCTATGAGTACGGAGTCGTGTACAAGTACGGCTCGACCCAAGCCTCCTCGGCCTAGTTCAAATCCATTCAATTGCTCAGTCCCCCTTCCTAATGGTCGGTTTGATCAGTGATCACATCAGGCCCTGGCCCCAAGCTTTGTTGTGGCTTTGCAGAAGTTCCCCTGTTGAAGACCAGCCGAGCCGAGTCCCACCACCAGCCAGCCATGGTGATGTAACGGCCGACAATTCCAGAGGACGGTCGTGGTTTAGGGTAGATCCAGTGACACCAGCCTAGCCGTCGCCCGTTGGCAATTAATTGAACACCGACACCACCATAGTGATACCATCAAGATGAGCTCTCCCCTTCGCCAGGCTCCTTCTATGGTACAAGCCTCTGAATTTTTGATGTACCTATCCTTCATCGCACCTCCCCTCCTCTTGGTGATCTAGACCGGTCATCAGCTACTACAAATGGCAAGCAACACCGAAAGTTCAACAAGCTCTTTCCTCCTCCCCCCTTCCACCCCCCCAGCCCTTCCCAAACCATTAGCTCGCTCTTGGCTGCCTCTACCAAGCTGGCGTGGAAAGTGCTATCATTGTTTTGGACTCTCATACGTCCCAGGATCCATCATTACCGAATGTGTGTTTTCATGTGAACTCGTCCAAAGGGCAAGGGCGACTCTGGACATAACGACAGAGCAATTGCTAGTGACATCTCATTGCAAGCCAGAGTGGCTGTGTTGTGATCGTGTTATCAACTAAGAGCTCCCAATAACTACAGTGTACTTCATAAACCACTACAAATTCCACATCGCAACGAAATCAATCTCAACATACGAAGTAACCGTTGAGATGGTGAAGCGAGTCAGATTTTATTTTCGATGTAGCATCGAGATCCGCCTCGGTACGCAGAAGGATACACAATTTATTTTACTTGCATATTTTTGGTTTTGATCTCTTCTTTCCTGTGAATCACCAGCCGATTTTACGATACGGCCACGCCAACAATAAGGGCAAGGATACCTTGCTGGGGACTTGCCCCGATGCACCCTGCGGTCATGCAACCCGATGCAATCTGGAAGCGCCGAGTGACAGCCACTCCTGGACCAGTGGACAACAACATTGAGCCCTTCCAGACTGGCGGCACCTTTGAAAGATCGGCAGCCCTACCGAAAACGGGAAGTCGAAGGGGTACGGGGCAGAGGAAGCGGGGACGGTCCATTATTTTTTTTTTTTTTTTTTTTTTTTTTTTGCCCTATGGCATCAAAACATTGTAAGACGGCAATCAATTGAACGGGGCCGCCGTCTCCAGCCCTACCACATACAACCTAGTGCTGTGTCACCATCGTCTCGATCGTCTCGAACGTTAGGAACTGGGCGACCGCTTGGTCCGTCTGCGCCGAGGCAAGATCAGTCGATGGGCCTTGCAACCCTGGCTGACAAGGGGAATGTTGTGCTGTGCCCCCCTCATGCTTCCGTTTCTGCTGTTATTGCCGGGTGCGATGCCCGAATAATCCCTTCCGGCGGTTCGGGCTATTTTGCCGCATCTCGTCTGAACAAGCCGTTTTACGTCGAGGCAACGTCACAAACGACAACTAACAAATTCTGAGAAAAATTGCTGGATCACGCCCATCATGTTCGTCATTTGCGCCAATAGCAGCAGCCCTGGAACAAATTGCATTGACACAGTGTCGCCGTGGCTAGACCAGCCTCATGCTGCTCTCATACCTGCAGGATGCGTGAATGTCCATGTCCATCCACCGACCGCAGTGGTTCGCTGGCCACAGTGACGTCGTCGGGGCAGTTAACCCTGCAACCGGCATCTCACACAGGTTTACTGGCTATGGATACGGGGAGAAGGGAAATAGGAACAAGGTATAACTTCACTCCTTCGTTGGACGCCCATGGACAAGTGGCTTGGCAAACTATGCCCAAATGTCAAAACAATCAAGGTTGCAGCTCGTCCGCCTCCGACTGTTCCCGCGCCCCATAGTTGAGGGATCAACTTAACGTTGATCATAGTTCGTCACAATTTGGAATTCGAAAGCTAAGACGAGCACCTACTGAGGCATCGAGTTTTTTTTCCTCAGCCCTACCGAATGGTGGGGAGATATTATCACTCCCATACTACGAAACTGCACCTCTTCGAACAAAAAAAGAGGGGGGGGGGAATATGTACTCTACCTCGCCTGAGACCAACCGATGTGCAGGTCTCAATATCCGTTGATGCCATCAATCCATTTGATATTATCACCCTCAACCTGTTTTTGAAGCGAGCAGAATACGCAGAGAATGTACCCCGTGTTCCATTCTCCTCGGGCCACCTCCCCACTCGACCCAAAGAGACGCCGACCTGCCCCTCCATTTCAGCCCTACCGAAGCTCCCTGGTTCCGCCATTTGGCAACGCTGCCCATGATTCGCTGGATCCTTGGGATTCCTAGCATTACATCCGGAGTGCCCGCTGCAACATGGTCCCGGACGAGTGGGTGTGGGATCTGGAGATCACAAGTACACTACTTCATACGCGACACGGTGAAATTGATGCTCCATTCACCAGTTTTGCACAGCCCTACCCCCCACTTTCTTTTTCTCCATTCACCTTTCGATGGGCAGATCCAGCCATCGGTTGTCATTCCTCCACTAGCACCGGTTACATTTAATTTGTAAACTTTCATGGAGGTGACAGCACATCGAAGTGTCGTTGTTTTTTTTCCTGACCCCTTCCCCGAGTATTTACTTTGGTCCCCAATATTCATGTCGTTCTGGTAAAGCTACTAAGCTTCCAGGGTCCCGGATGCCTCCCTGTGGCTGCCTTGTCAATGCAGTAACGTCAAGCTCCAAGTGCGGCTGGTGCTTAGAAGCGGTTGTCGGTCGATTTTCTCATAATTATCGGATTAATACGGCGGTGAAGGGTTTCACGCTGTTTTCCGAGACAAGATTCTTCCTACTCAGAAGAGCCGGAACCGCCTCTCTGTCTTGGCTTGAACTTGGTCGACATGGTTTTGGCGAGGAGGAGGGGCCTCGGTCCGATATTACGCCCTTGACTGTCAACCCAATATTGAGCCACACAGGTGGTTGGACGGGACTTGGGCAGTTGTGGAAGATATGTGGAAGAGATGAGGAATTGTTGCTGGTGTTTGATTGGCCAGGTTCCTCTTGCCCTTTCGGAAAGTATTAGAGGAGGTGTAAGTTGCATGAGATGTCACCCATCATCGAAACAATCAAAGAAGGTTTGGGGTCCAGATGCAAGCCATCGGTAACGGCCTGACCCATCCAGCGTCTAGGTAGCAATCGTTCATAGACAGCCTACAGCACTGCTATTACGCAACGTCCAGCCTCCCGATACATTGTTCTCCGCTGTCGTACTCGGCGGCACGGACGACAGAGGAGCTCTAATCGCTGTTAACTGAGGCCCGAAATAGGTGTAAGATTGATAAGCTTTTTCTTGTATCACTACCCCATCTTCTTCGTCTTGTACCTCCGGTAGATGGCCACCACCCTGCGGCTTAGTTGGCTTATTCCAGCGTTTTCCAACGAGAATTTGAACGACTCGGCGTGTCCTGCCTCCCAACGGAGTCCCTAGCCATCAAATCAACGACACCATATCAAACTAACAGATCACTGAGCTCTAAACTTAGAATCATGGCTCATAGCTTCCATAGCCCTCCTGCCCATCAGGGCTGAGCCGCGCCTACGAACAAAAACGTTTTTCTTCTTTGGTCCGCAGCTTTAGCGCCTCTGCTAGAACCCGAGGGACCAACAGGGATGAATCCGACGCTGCGGAAGGCCGTCGACGCATGGCTAGGCAGGGGCTATATGGTGAGGAGACTGGATGGGACGCAGGGGGATTGATCACTTAGTCGCGCTGACACCATGTAGGTTTTGGGAATGATGGTCCGACGGAGGAACCCATCTTCATGGTGGTCAGCAGACGTGTAAGTGCCGAGGCATGATAACATGAGGGGGTCTGACGAATAATGGGCCAGTATGGCGGATGGGATGGTTTGAAGTCCTTTGATTCTTCAATGGATTCGGGATAAAGAGGATCCTAAGTGGAAATAATGAGGCAAAAGGGCCGTTCAGAATGCAATCTTTGGGAACCTTCGTGACACGCACACGCAATGTACTACCCAGGTACTGGAATCGTGATCGGTACTTGCGCACAGGGGGGTGTCTAACTCTTAGAGATCGAGCAGGGTTCGGATAGGGGGAAAGAACCGGACGGCTGGTCCCCCTCCCCTTTCATCGAGGGGCTTAGCAGGAGAAGAACTGCCAACAACGTTTCGCTCGTAAGATGATTGAAGAGGCCACTCTTTACTGACTTTCTGATTAGGCGTATGTTCGTAACTAAAAAATTGACTACCTAGTGCGACTTTCTATGCCTCTGCTTCCGATACGGATGCCGTGTAACGGGTTGTAGGTTTCGGCGAGGGCCACATGATGATGATTGATGCTTAGCAGATCCAGCCGTCGCTGGTAGGCAAGGTACACGCAACAGAGGACGATGAGGAAACAACACACGCCTCGGACAGTTCTATTTGCGTGAGTTGTGGGAAATTCATTGCCTCCTGTTTGCGAAACTCTCTTTCGTGCCATTCTTTCCGTAGGACTATGTCGTGGGAAGACAGAAATAGATTGGGAGGGGGCGGGTAGGACGAGACAAGGCGCATTCTCCGTCTAGGACTTATGGTATTGAAGGGGCACTCGTCATACCCTTACAAAGGGGAGAAAAAGGTTGGCCACAGTGGTCTATTTAAATCGGGAAGAGGAGGCCTTCATGGCCCTTTATTAGGAGATGAGCATCGATAGATTGGGCCCTCCTATTTCAGTGCGCTGGCTATTACGAGCTGATGATGGCGGCATTAAGAGAAACGGAGCTGGGCGAGTTAGGCTGGGAACTCGACATATTTTGGAGCAGGTTCTACTTTTCCTACTTTATGTCTACCCATTTTCGCCTTCTTGGTTCGATTTAAGTCTGATCTTCTTTAGACATGTCAAGATGAGGATGTCCAGCGACGATAGACTGCCCAAGAGAACGGTTAATCTCTAGCGGTTGATCCTGTCCAAAACGTGGACATAGCACACCCGGTTGACGAGAAACCGCACAAGTTGAGTTGAAGAACCGGTCTCCAGGTTGGAAGAACCAGCGGACGTGGCACGACCCAACTTATACGAATTCGGTTTCGCCGAAGACCCGTCGCAGGTGCTATGTTAGACACGGGCCCGGAATGCTCGAAGGACGATGAACGGTGTTGATTTCCACATGGATTGCGTAGTTTTGGGGGTTTTAGCTAGATGCTCTTGATCCATCCGGGTGACATCCAAATTGATCCTGATTGATGTTCTTCCATGAGTGTGGAGTGTGGAGTGTGTAAAATCGTCTGGTCGTGATGCTCAACAGCTCAGGCTGCTGCGCCGGGGCGGACGGAATTCGGTTAGTGCGGCTTTCGCCGGCTGGCAAAAAAATTGTAGCGTGACATGACAGAAATGCGCTCCAAAAAAATTATTTTCTTGGATGTCGACGTCAATTCGACCTCTCGATCTCCAACAAGGCATTTCGCAGAACACCAAATCCAACAACTCCCCCAATCTACTATTCCAATCATCTATTTGAACCATCAATTCGATCCACGAAAGCCGCTTGAGACGCATACAAACGAACTCAACTCACGACGAAAGCTAGAGCTCTTCGGGTTTACCATCCCACCCGCCAACCTTACCTCGACAAAGAACACCCCAAACCCACACACGATGTCCTCCACCTCACAAACAGATCCCACGCGACGCCCCCCTCTCATAAACTACGCATGGATGGCCATGGCCGTCCTCTGCCCCATCGGCATGCTCCTGCCCCCGCGACGGATGGACCTCCGCTTCCTCATCCTCACGGGCGGCTTCTCGCTCTCGACGGACCAGCTGTTGAGGGAATACACGGGCCAGGGCATCTACGGACGGTTCTCGACGAGGCTTGAGTCGGCGTTTTCCACGGGGCTTTCCGAGAAGGCTTTGGAGACGCAGAGGAGGTTGAGGGAGGAGAAGGCGAGGATGGAGGCGTCGCTTTCGGAGGAGGAGAGGAGGAGGTTGGAGGAGACGAGGAGGCCTAAGGGGTTGAAGGGGTTGTTCGCGGCGGATGAGGGGGAGGATTGGAAAGAGAAGAGGTTGGAGGCGCATAGGAAGGGGTTGGAGGAAGGGAAGGGGATTTCGGATTTGATTATGGAGCATGTGTCGGAGGCTTTTGGGAAGGGGGAGAAGAAGGAGGGCGAGGCTGAGGCTGGAGGCGATGGTAAGTCGGAGAAATGAATGGGATATTGCATAGGCGAGGGATGAGGAATATCCCTTTTTTTTTTTTACGCTTTGGTCGAAGGTGAGAGTGATACGATAGAGAGGGGAGAGATTTTCGGCTGCACAAGTGCTGGGCGACGGATGATACTGGAAACGAGATTTGTTACAATAGTCTAGGGAGAGATCGCCTGGGGATGGGTGGCATCACCATCTCGGCTCTCATGAATTCGTGTACAACTACCAACGGATCTGGAATTAGATAGCGCGGTCGCAGAATCGAGGTCTGCGCTTGTATTTTTTCCCCCCGCTAACACTTCGATGATGGCATCATATCTGGTACACAGGCTGGGTCGTCTTGATGCCTGTTGGTCTCCACCTATCCGTATATCGTTTGGATACCAGAACATGGCCCTCCAAACTCCTATATCTAGCGATTCGACGTCCCGAGACTTGACGAGGCTAGACCACGTCGCCCCGAAGTAGCTCGCGATAACATCACTCCACTCTACTTCGATGCTAAGGCCTGGCTTTGCGATTAGAGCACACTTCCTACTCCGACCAACCACATCGAAGATAAGGGAACAGCCCGGGGTCTAGCAGTCTAAAAATACCAATGCAACCAACCCATTCATACACGATATTGTCAAAAGGGGAAGCCGGTACCAGGGCCACCTGACCTAAACTTAAGAGGGTGTCGCCGAGTAGCAGCTCCGAGACCCAACACAACCACTTCACTTCCAAGAAGACTTGAGCTCATCATGTGCTCCACACCGTCCGGTCACACCAGGGCTTGAAGCAAGCGACTTCAACCCATCGATCCTTCACCTTCATTTTTAGAAAGCCGCCATTGCTAATAGGCGTACGAAGTATGAGTATGCTCTCCTCGCATCACATACTCACTCGCCCCACGCGGCAGCAGCTTGTGGTTTGTGGATGATACTTTTCATAAGACTGGGTTCTGGGTTGCAGAAAAATAAAAATAAAATAATTAATAAAAAAGAAGGAATAAAGTGAAGGTCGTCTGGATTTGTGGGTGAGAGATGTCTGAAGCCTAGTTGGGAATACGAGAGTGTCTGACGTCAATGGGTGACGCCTGTATGACTGATCAACGTGTCCATCGAAGTGCCAAATGGGTGCACAGTCTCTCGTATCCCTCGTAGGCCGTTCTTGTACAAGAGAAACCCCAGGTGTGCGTTTGTGTCCTATGCTTGGAGTGGGGGCCTGAAGGGATCGATATTTCTTGGTTCGGATGAAGAAACTAGGGCCCCGTTTCTCTTAATGAACTCTTGTCCCAAATCAAACGATGTGCCGCCTTTCTCCGCGTAAGGCAGAGGGAAGAGAAGTAAAGGGAGAGAGGAGGGGGGGGGAGGGGGTTCCTGTGTTTGTGTGCTCTCTGGTCATGTGTGTTGTTGAATCGAGATCTTCTGTGCGTGATCCCTTGGTTCTCCTGTTCTCCCAAGACTCGAATCCGGGCTACCTCATTTCTTGGCTGACGTTTTTCCTTTTCCTTTTATTGCCCCTTACTGCCAAAGAGTTCCTACACTTTGCTTACTTCGTAACGTTAATTCAGGCCGCTCATCCGCGATCAGGTCGTTGCGACTATCTCCCGGAAAGGATGGGGTTGCGTAGAAGGATCTACTGTTTCCTAGACATGACGAGTTTCTTCAGTCCGCGGAACTGTGGTCGAGGATGAGGTACGTTGCTTTGATTGTCTGCAAGAACCTGGTATGTTGCCGGCATCCGGTTGCGATGCCTTTGTGGGAGGTTATTCTAAACAAGTGCTCTGGGGCATGATATCTGAAGGGGCCGAGAAGCATTGATCTCTTGTAATGCGGCTAAATTCTATTACGACTGTGCTCTGCATCCACAAGATGTCCCGAAGTGTGTGGGAGAGCGAACACTTCGGACGAGACAGCATTTACTTGAGATGTCACCGAAAGTCGCATCGGGCGCCTACGAGTAGTGCTCGGGCACAGAGGCCAGAGACTATACCGGGGACAGATTGATGATCACAATGGAGCCTGCGGCACGCAGAAAGACGAACAAACCGAAAGACTGCTGTGCTGTTTGCAACACTGCTCGCAGGGATCGCAGGGATGACATCGCAAAGAATAGCCCTGGCCGAGACCGGTTGATCAAAGCTCCGTGAAGAACCACTTTGGGAACGGGCGTGAAAGAGCATAATGCATTGCCGATCTCTTGTCGGCAAATCACTTGGTCAGTGGAAACCAGGCCTTGGATTCGAACAAGCGCTTTAGGCAGGGGTGAGTAAGAGTCCCGTCTCCAACTCCCCCATTGCATTTGCTGGTTCGGACGATGGGCAGTTGATGGCGATAGAATATGTGAAGGTGCGTGCAGAATCGTCCTCAGACGACACTACGAAGTATACATCGTACTTGATAGCTTATGAAGTAAGTTCCGAAACTTCTACCGCCCTCCACCGATTGAATACGGGAGATAGTTTTAGTTTTCTGTTCCTTGTTTGAACCGCTGCCAAGGCAAAGCTAGTTATTCTCTGCATCTGAAACTCGACACAGTTACAATCTGCAATCTATCTGATTCGTCCGAGGACCCACCATTTCGGAGTTAGTAATCAGGTTCAAACAGTTGATTGGACAAGTAAATATAGAAACGCAGGGATAGATACTTGGCATTACAGTGTGTATTTCGCGCTTTCTCCCAACCTTGGTAATGGTTTTCATCTTCCGTACTGTAGGTAATGTACCGAGGTATACGAGCGACTGTCACCAGCCACCTTCTCCACACTTGCATCAGCCCGTCGCACTTGCCTGCTTCAAGCTGGACTAGGGGCCACGCTAGTCACTCTGCGACCAGCACTAGCATCAGCACCAGGAACAGGCAGGGCAGGAACGGCAAACTTGGAAGTGGAACGCTGCAAAGTACACAGAAGTAAAGTACTTTGCTCGCTGAGCCGAAACTTGCTGCCAGTGAGCGTCGTAACCACCGTTTTCTACACAGCCCTGTCGAGGTTCAGCTTGATGAAATATCATTGATGACTTTTCAGCCCACAGGCCTCAAGCTACATAAAACGTTTCTTCTTCGTTCCCCTCAGACGTGGAACTTCGAGAGTGTTTCTATCAATATTTGCGTCCAGGGGAGAAGTGCCCCGGATTTCCAGTTATCCACCCCCTCCTCATCAAATCCAAGGTGCCGAAAGCCCGTCCTACAAATCTGTGCTGCCTGAGACTTGGTTGATCTGCTCCAAGCATACTGCTCTGCATGCACGTCAGGCAAACCGGAATCCCCAACCAGAAAGAAAATACGTTGACCCTCTGTCCTTGATTTCGTCTTGCCGCCGAAGCATAGCCTACGAGTCTGTCTCTCAAACCGTCGCTCGAAGACGTGCAGTTAGGCGAGACAGGGAGAAATTAATTCAACAAAAATCGAAGAAAGACGAAAAAAAGAGCACCAAGCAAGGAAAGAAAGAAGATTGAAACAGAGGGGTTGGGAGACAAAAAAGGAACAACGAAGTACACCAAGCTCCGCCTCGCAAGTTTACGCAATCCAGACACCAGCCGCTAAGCTGCAAGTCTCCAGACGAGAAGGGATCCAAGCCCATTCACACCAGCAGCGCCAGCATCACTGATCAAATCAAATCAGCCGCCGCTCCCTCCTCCACGTTTCCTGTTACAAGGTCTTAGCAAGTGTACGAAGTAATCCTGTTCATTCAGGCTCTGTTCATTCCCCACGAGCGAGTCACGTCTCCTCCCGCCTGCAAAATCCAGCCAACCGCAGCCGGCGATTTCTGTGGGTTCTGATTCATCAGAGCATTTTAATACCCAGCGAAAATTTGCCTGTTACCTTGGCTGTCGTTGTCGTTGTCGTCGCCTCGTCATCACCTGGCTCTATTCTTTTCTCTCCTTTTTCCTCTCTTTACTCCCCCAAACCCCTCCACGGGTACTACCTGAAATCAACGAGCGTTTCTGGTATTGCCGGTCGCTTGTGCACTACTGTGCTGCTGCTCTTCCTGCGTGCGTTTGATCTGAACCAAAACCTTAGGGTCTAGTCCCAAGGCAACATTGAACACTTTATCCAGCACCACCTAATCCAGATCCAGAACCCGAGCCTACCCTTGCCGGGACCCCCTTTCCCCTTACATTCGTCCTTTGCAGTGGGAGCGCCAGCCTGAGTCGTAACAAGGATCGTCGCTGTGACCAGGCAAAACGCATTCTTCCCATTCTGGGTAGTTCCGTCTCCCGAACTATTACATTACGACAATTTCCCTCGACCGCCTCTCCTCCAACCACTTCCACCATGGCAGCCAACGATTATTATTCCGGTTATGGTGCTGGAGGCCATAACGATCGCAACAATACCTACGGCGACAACAACATTCGACCTCCTGCATCGTCGTCGACCGGCGGCTACATTCCATCTCCCTCGCCCCTCTCCTACACTCACAGCCCTTACTCGCCCTCACCTTCTCCTCTCCAGCGACCGCCCAACGCCGACCGCCCTACCCACGCCTCTCCATTTGACACCGTCTTCGACGACCATGCGTATCCCATGAACAACAACTCCAGCAGTAATTTCGGCAGCTACAATAACAGCAACATGAATCTTCCTCAGCAACAAGATACCGCCTACTATGGACCCGGTCGCGGCTCTCCCGAGACGGGTCATCAAGTTCACGAGGATATTCCCCTGCAAAACAGGCCCCACAAAGACATTGAATTCGGAAACGATCACGTCTATGATGTGCCCGATTCTGGTCGCCCAACCCCGGTACAGAAGAAGAGGAGAAAGGGGAATGTTCGCCTGGGACAGCTGGGCATGTTTGGGGCCGATCGCAAGAGGATCCCGTGGGTTGTCTACATTTTCACGTTGGCTCAGGTTGCCGTCTTTATTGGCGAGATTGCGCGAAATGGTATGTCGGGAACTCTTCTCTCCATTTTCTCTTTTTTCACATTCTCTCTTCTCCCTTGCATCGAGGTTATGCGAGATACAGTCTTGCCGACGACCATGATTGTGCTAACTCGTTTCCTCTCTCTCTCCAGGTGTCCTCACTGGGACTCCCATCATGATCAAGCCGTCTTTCAACCCCATGATTGGCCCGTCTCCCTGGGTCCTTATCAACATGGGCGCCCGATATTCGCCTTGCATGCACAACGTTGATGCCATTCAGGGCTCCGACATCCCGATCCAATGGCCCTGCCCTAACTCAACAACATCCACTGGCACTTGCTCGCTCTCCGACCTTTGCGGATTTGGCGGCGTCCCAGAGCCGAACTACAATGGTGACAAGAACCAGTCGCCGCAGCCAAACCAATGGTTCCGCTTCATCACGCCCATTTTTATGCACGCCGGTCTGATCCATATCGGGTTCAATATGCTGCTCCAGATGACCATTGGCAAGGAAATGGAGAAGGCCATTGGTTCTTTGCGCTTTATCCTCGTCTATATGAGTTCTGGTATCTTTGGTGCCGTGATGGGTGGTAACTACGCTGCCGAGGGTCTCCCATCCACCGGGGCGTCTGGTGCGCTTTTTGGCGTGATTGCCCTGGTTCTCCTTGACTTGCTGTACTCTTGGCAGGAGCGCCGTAATCCCGTCAAGGATCTATTGTTCATCCTCCTCGACATTATCATTTCATTTGTGCTCGGACTGCTGCCTGGTCTCGACAACTTTGCTCATATCGGTGGTTTCGTCATGGGCCTGGGCTTGGGTATTTGTGTGCTTCACTCGCCGAACGCTTTGCGACGACGACTCGGTCAAGATACTTCATACAGCGCAGTCCGCGACGGCGCCGTTCAGGGTCCTTCATTCCTGAAGAGCCCAGCCGCCTTCTTCAAAGGCCGAAAGCCTCTGTGGTGGGTGTGGTGGATGGTTCGCGCGGCCTGTTTGCTCAGTGTCACTATTGGTTTCATCGTCCTGCTCAACAACTTCTACGTCTACCGAACCTCGTGCAGTTGGTGCAAGTACCTTAGTTGCTTGGTGAGTTCTCCCGAGTTCTCCTCTCGCCGTCTTGTTATTTTGTCTTTTTCTCTTTCCGTTTTTGGAGCTCTATCTGTTTCTGTCCCCCCTTCCCTTTCCCCTAATATCATGTACTAACCATTTCTAGCCCGTGAGCAACTGGTGCGAGCTTGGCGATATCGAGGTTACTAGGGAGGACGATACCACAGGGCAATCGTCGAAACGAGCCATCGTCGACGTCTTTGGGCGATCAGCTCTGAGAATGATGGGCTATTAGTCGACTGTACCTTCCGCATACAGCAGGAACTTGCTACATTTAGTTCTCGTTCCAGCTCCCTCTTTTCCCTCCTTATTTGTTTCGAGTACTACTCGAAGTAATGGATGTCTACATAGGGGCGGTGGAGTCTCTTTTCTCTGAGTTTTCTTCTGTAATCCGTTTCTGTTTTTAACTCTGCACAGCGATGGCGTTTGGGGCAAGGGATACGGAACGAGGCAAATGACGGGGGAGTGCCCGATGATGTACCGGATGAATCCAGATTTTTTTCTTTTTTTCTTTTTTTTCTTTCTGAACAGTTTTGGAAGTGTGATGGAGGGATTATTATCAACTTCATGCCAATACCCTTCCTTGGTTTTGTCTCTTGCATTTTTCTTATTTCGGATCGGATGGTTGTGAGCTACTAGCGGCCTTCGAGGCCATACACATCACGAATGGGTGGCAAATGAATATTTATTATCTCCACAGGTCTGGTTTGCATGTTACAGGGATTTTGGGTTTGGTCTAGATGCTGTAGCCACATAGGCATCGGAGACTAGGTCTTAGGACTTTCGAAGTGCAATCCGCTGTGCCGCCGAATGGCCCATCAACTCTGCTTTCCATTCGGCTCTCTGAAACTTTGAGGATTGATTGAATTCCGCCCTTGCTTCAGGTGTAAGTTCTCTGGTCTTGAGAAGGCGGATAGGGCAGAGGAGAGAAAACAGGACATGATTTTATGCACTATCACATTGCAACATAAGGAAGCTGCATAAAGCCCAAGGACATCCCGAGTTGTTACGCCAGATCACGTGATGACAATTAGAGCTGCAGAGTGGGGTCGCGTTCACGTCACGTCAAGGGCGTCCAAGAATCATGAACCGCGTTAAGAGCTAAGATGTCTGTACTTATTTGGAACACCTTTTTTTTTTTCGTTCCGGTCTTCATTTGACAAGCTCCATTCCCACAACTAGGATTGTTAGGCTGGAATTGGATGGTAAAATCAATCAAGGTTGACTTTATCATTTTAATTTTATCTATTCTGCTGCCCTTTGGATATCTTCACGCACCATCCCGGTGCTGATTCCCAGTGCTGTCACCATGGCAAGCACACTCCCTCAGAAGCGAGTGTTGGCCGACACCACCAACTCCAAACAGAACCTCCCCTCGACCGCGGCATCAGCAAAGAAGCGAAGAGTCGAATTTCCTACGTCGTCACAACCACGCCATCCCGGCTCCGCCCAAAACGGTCCGAGGACAAAGCTGAGCTCGAGCCAGGTCAAGAGTGTCTTCGAGTCCGACGTGCTGGAGAAGCTCTCCCAAGACGTGTCCGAGCTCAAGAATAACAATGCTGAGAAGGACCAGGTCTGGGATAGGCCACCCGTGGGCGACTTTGTCCCGTCGCGGGACAACCTCTGCTTCCAGGCCATTGAGGCCGAGGAGGGATTCCTTCAGGGCGGAAGGACAGCCGTTAAGCTGTTCGGCGTTACGGAGAAGGGTAATTCGGTGTTGCTGCATGTGACGGGCTTCAAGCATTACCTTTACGTCCCGGCGCCCGTGTCGTTTCAACCGAGCGATTGTGCGGCGTTCGCGACGTATTTGGATTCTCAAGTTGACAGCGATGAGCCTGCTATTCATTCCGTTACTATTGTGATGAGGATGGACATCTACGAATACCAAGGCAACATCGAGAGCCCGTATCTCAAGGTTACAGTTTCGGATCCTAGGTTTATCAGCAGGGTTCGAGTAGCTATCGAGTCGGGGCAGGCGAACTGGAAGAAGATGTTTCCAGTTGATAAGAATGGCAAGGTCACCACATACGACAATATTCAATATGTCTTGAGGTTTATGATTGACTGCCATGTGAGTAGTGCATTTAATTCTACGATCCCGACTCCACCATTCAGGTTCCATTAGACTTGATCCTTTTGCTGACGTTTTTTTCTCTTTGCTGCCGCTAGGTGCAAGGCATGTCTTGGGTCGAAGCTCCTGCTGGCTCGTACTCCATTGTCCCTCACGGATCGAAGCAGTCCAGTTGCCAAATCGAAGCCGAGATATCCTACAAAAACCTTATCGCGCACAAGCCCGAAGGTGAATGGTCCAAGATCGCCCCTCTTCGCATCATGTCGTTCGATATCGAGTGTGCCGGCCGCAAAGGTATCTTCCCGGAGCCAGAGCACGATCCCGTCATCCAAATCGCCACCATCGTCAATAGATACGGAGAGAGCAAGCCGTTTGTTCGGAACGTCTTTTGCCTTGGCGACACGAGTTCCATCGTCGCGACACATATTCTCGAATTCAAAAATGAGGCCGAGATGTTGAGGCAGTGGCAAAAGTTCCTCGTCACCGTGGACCCCGATATTATTACCGGCTACAACATTGCAAACTTTGATTTTCCATATCTACTCGGCCGGGCCAGCCATCTCAAGGTGCACGGATTCCAGTACTGGACCAGACTCCCCACGGTCGTCACCAAGATCAAGGACGCCAAATTCTCGAGCAAGCAGATGGGTAACCGAGACTCGAAGGCCGTCAACACCAACGGTCGGCTGCAGCTCGATCTCCTTCAGCTTATCCAGAGAGATCACCACCTACGCAGTTACACGCTCAATTCTGTTTGTGCGCATTTCCTAGGCGAGCAAAAGGAGGATGTGCACCACTCAATGATCACGGAGCTGTTCAACGGAACGCCGGAATCGAGACGCCGCCTGGCGCTGTACTGTCTCAAGGACGCCTATCTCCCCTTGCGTCTGATGCAGAAACTGTCCTGTCTCGAAAACTACACCGAAATGGCAAGAGTCACAGGTGTGCCCTTCAACTTCTTGCTGTCGCGTGGACAGCAAGTCAAGTTCATCAGCCAGCTGTTCCGCAAGGCCTTGGAGCAAAAGCTAGTCGTCCCCAACATGGCTTCTCAGGGAAGCGACGAGCAATATGAGGGTGCCACCGTTATTGAACCCAAGAGAGGCTATTATAGAGTGCCCATTGCAACCCTCGATTTCGCGTCTCTATACCCTAGTATCATGCAGGCCCACAACCTGTGTTACACTTCGCTCCTAACGGCAGACAAGGTTAAGCAGTTCAATCTCAAGAAGGACGAGGATTACATCGTCACGCCAAACGGCGACATGTTTGTTACGGCCAAGGTGAGGAAGGGTGTCCTAGCCCAAATTCTCGAGGAACTGCTTGCGGCGAGAAAGCAGGCGAAGAGAGAGTTGGCGGTCGAGTCAGATCCGTTCAAGAAGGCCGTGTTGAACGGTCGTCAGCTTGCCCTGAAAATTAGCGCCAACTCGGTCTACGGTTTGACGGGCGCCACGACGGGAAAGCTTCCGTGTCTCGCGATCGCGCGGAGCACGACCAGCTTCGGCCGCGAGATGATTGAGAGGACCAAGAACGAGGTCGAGTCGACGTTTTGCATCGCCAACGGCTACGCGCACGACGCGCAGGTCATTTACGGCGATACCGATTCGGTCATGGTCAAGTTCGGTACGCAGGACCTGGCGGAGACGATGAAGCTGGGCGAGGAGGCCGCCAAGATGGTTACGGGCAAGTTTATCAAGCCCATCAAGCTCGAGTTCGAAAAAGTGTACTACCCGTACCTGCTCATCAACAAGAAGCGATATGCCGGCTTGTACTGGACAAAGCCGGAAAAATATGATAAGATGGATACCAAGGGTATCGAGACGGTTCGCCGAGATAACTGCACGCTTGTGCAGACGGTGATTGAGACGGTGTTGAAGATGATTTTGATTGAACGGGATGTCGAAGGTGCTCAGGAGTAAGTTGTTTTCTTTTCGTTAGATCCTTCACTTGTGTTGTTGTTCGATTGACCACAGAAGAGTTAACTGTTTTTCTTCTTCCGCAGATATGTCAAGGACACCATTGCCGACCTCTTGCAAAACAAGGTTGACATGTCCAAACTGGTCATCACCAAGGCTCTCACAAAAGACGACTACGCGGCAAAGCAGGCCCATAGCGAGCTCGCGAAGCGGATGAAGGAGCGCGACCCCGGCTCTGCTCCGGGCCTCGGTGACCGAGTCGCCTACGTCATGATCAAGGGCGCCACGGGGGCCAAGAACTTTGAAAAGTCGGAAGATCCCATCTACGTGCTGGAGCACAACGTGCCCATCGACACCAAGTACTACCTCGACAACCAGCTGTCCAAGCCCCTGGGCCGCATCTTCGAGCCCATCCTGGGCGAATCCCAGGCGCGGAGCCTGCTGACGGGCGATCACACGCGTATCATCTCCGTCGCGGCGCCGACGATCGGCGGGCTCATGAAGTTCGCCAAGAAGGTCGAGACGTGCATGGGCTGCAAGAAGCCGCTGACGGGCAAGGACGAGAAGGGCGGGGCGGTGTGCGCGCAGTGCGCGCCGCGCGTAGGCGAACTGTACATGAAGACGATCGATAAAGTGTCGGACCTCGAGGTTCGGTTCGGGAGGTTGTGGACGCAGTGCCAGCGGTGTCAGGGGAGTATGCACTGCGAGGTGATTTGCAGCAGTAAGGACTGTCCGATCTTTTATATGCGGATGAAGGCGAAGAAGGACTTGGAGGATGCTGGGAAGGATTTGAAGAGGTTTGATTGTGATAAGGCGGCGATATGGTAGATGAGAAGGGGAAGGGGGTTAGGCGTTTTGGCGTGTGTGTGTTTGCCAGCAAAAGAGCTTTTGGAGTTCTCCTGGAACATGGATATGTTGAATTATGATAGACGCGGGCGAGGGATACATCGACGCCTGTAGGGCAGTAGTGTATGTATGCATAGTAATGACGATTGGTACCATATCATTCCATTAATTGCGTTGTCCTGCCGCCTGTAGGTGTAGGTGGTGAATGCAAGTGATATTGAAGATGATGGGATAATAGGGCAATACGAGTGTTAATTGTCATTGTTCAGAGAGCTGTGGCTTCAACGACGGCCTCTACTCCGCCCATCGTTAGAGATTTTTTTAATTCAATGAAACCATGAATTGCTCCTCCCCCCATGAAGTCGATATCGAACACCGCGAGCTTTAAGACAAGGAAATGCAAGGGAAGGTGCGGTCGAGGACAAAGTACCTTGTACCACACACGCCACATTCCAGCCACAGCCCCTCCCACGCCCCCACCCAATCAGATGTGCGAATTTGCAGAGTTCGCAACCCTTGGAATCCAGCCCACACAAATTTTGTGGGAAAACTCTCAATCCCGAAATATCTTTTTTGCAACCTTCCAACAACTCGTCTCGGTCCACCCAATTTTTTTCTCCCCTTTTCCCAACTCCCTCAACAACAACTCGCATTCATCACCGCGAAAATGTCTCACGAGAATCTCTGGTACTCCCACCCCCGTAACTACGGCAAGGGCTCCCGCAGCTGGTAAGATACACAACAAAATCCTCGAAGTTTTGGCATCAGGGCTGGGTGGGGTGTTTCCGGACGCGGAAAAGTGACGGGGGGAAGGAAGAAGGGATGAGAAGATGGGAATGAAAAAGCGATTTTTAAGGAGAATTTCTGCTAATTTTTTTTTCTTCCCATTCTTCTAGCCGTGTCTGCAAGCACAGGGCCGGTCTTATCCGCAAGTATGGCCTCGATCTCTGCCGTCAGTGCTTCCGTGAGAAGGCCAAGGATATCGGCTTCAACAAGGTACGACTTTTCGAAACAGTTCATAACGTCCCCAAGCGGAGTGTATCCGATAATACCTTTGTCGGGGAAACGAAGGTTTTTGAAATGGTGGTTCTGACGATGGTGTTTTCTAGTACCGATAAATTCTCCAAACTTTTTTTTGAAATGCCCGTCCCCCCGTGCCCCCGGACCCGACGTTGACCTTCTCCCCGCCCTCTTTCCGCGCCTTTCTTAAACACAACCCTCAACCGGCGACCGCTTGCGACCAGCAATGGCGTTTTAATTGACCTCTCGAACGAAATTTCTTTCCCCCTTAGAGTCATGGAGCCGGAAACGAAACAACACCGACGAAGGATGCTATTCCGAGGGAAACGGGGGGGGAAAACGGGCTTTTCAAAGAGGGGGGGGGAAAAGGATCAGGAGTTTCTTGTTTTTTGGGATCGAATGGAATAGGGTTGATGAGGAAGGGATGGGAACTGTACGAGCTTTCGACATTTTTTCATGAACCAAAGAATTCGAAACTTTCTTCTTTTTCCGTTAATGTTCCTCTTTTTTTCCCGAACTCTCGCCCCAATTCTCGATTCGTTCCCGTTTTTTCGGTTTTTTTTCTCTTTATTCGTTCGGTCAAAGGGGCTTCGTGATACATACAATTGGGGGACCCAAAAAGAAATGAAAAGTAAAGGTGTTGCATCTCGTATTTTTTTCCATGGGAAAGAGGAGATGGGCGGAAGCAAAAAAATCATACGGGAGTTTCATGATTTTAAAGAACCATTGGTCCGACTCTTTTGATGCTTGGGTGCTTCAGGCTTCGAACGGATGTGATTATGATGATGGGCCGTCAGCAGGGTTTAATACCAACTTGTTCCTGCCTGGATGCCATTTCGAAACAGGAGCGTAGGGCCCTGTAGACGAACCGAATGTTTGAGACAAGTAAAGTAGCCTCTAAACAAGCCCTTGGATCACTCCCCAACTGCCGTACGAGTATTTTCGAACCACAAGCGGAGATTCAAATGTCTGGTTTCTCTTACCTACGCTACATTCAAGGAACATCCGAATCGTGAGATGGAGCAAGACAAGGTCGGACTACACATCAATGCCACAATAACACACACCTAATAAACCACACGAGGAGGAAAGGGAAACCCGGAAAATAGCAAGAAAGGATGAGAGAAGAGATGTGAAGGCATTGTAATAAGACAGTCAGTCGTACATGAAAAAAAAGGAACCACCAACCCCTCACTCCATCCAGATATTTACTCCCCTTTCCTCTGAGTCTTCTTCCCTCTAGGGAACGCGACTACTCGTCTTCTCTCCCGCCTCGAACTCGGAGGGGTTCTTTCCTTCATGGTATATATTACAAGATTAGAAATCCTTTTTTTTTCTTTTCCACCGTTCTAACCGCCTCATTTTTGTTTTTGGCTCCACACACCCGTTCTCCATCTACTTCCCTTTTCTCCTTCCTCGCCCAGCGGCATTGATTTTGATATACAGAGTTAGTTCGGAAACAACCGACATCCCGTTTGATTGGGGGGGATAGTTAAAGAGAGAGAGAAAACACGGCCGAAAATCCGAATTTTTACTCAACGACACGGGTGACGAGACCAGTGGCGACGGTGCGACCACCCTCACGGATGTTGAAGCGCTGGCCGACCTCGAGGGCGTTGGGAAGGTGAAGCTCGGCAACCATCTCGACGTTGTCACCGGGCATGACCATCTTGTGGCTGGCATCCTCGGTGCCCTCGGGGAAGGTGAGGGTGACGGACTCGTCGGCGGTGCGGAGGTAGATCTGAGGCCTGTAGTTCTCGCCGAAACCGGTGTGACGGCCGCCCTCGTCCTTGCTGAGGACGTAGAGGGAGCAGAGGAACTTCCTGTGGGCCTTGACCTCGCCGGGGATGGTGACGATCATACCACGCTTGATGTCCTCGCGGCGGACACCACGGAGGAGAAGACCAGAGTTGTCACCGGCGCGGGACTCGTTGCACGACTTCTTGAAGGTCTCGATGTCGGTGACCTTGGTCTTGATGACCTCGGTACCCTTGCCGACGAGCTCGACCTCAGCGTCGCGCTTGAGGACACCGCGCTCAACACGGCCGGAAACGACGGTGCCACGACCGGAGATGGAGAAGACGTCCTCGACGGACATGAGGAAGGGCTTGTCGAGGTCACGCTCGGGGGTGGGGATCCACTCGTCGACGGCCTTGAGGAGTTCGTCAATCTTCTGGGTGCCGATCTCGGGATTCTTGTTCTCGAGGGCGCAGAGGGCGGAACCCATGATGACGGGGGTCTCGTCACCCTCGAAGTCGTACTGGTTGAGGAGCTCGCGCATCTCCATCTCGACGAGCTCCAACATCTCGGGGTCGTCGATGGTGTCGACCTTGTTGACGAAGACGACAATCTTCTGCACGCCGACCTGGCGGGCGAGGAGGAGATGCTCTCGGGTCTGGGGCATCTGGCCGTCGGAGGCGGCGACGACGATGATGGCTCCGTCCATGTTGGCGGCACCGGTAATCATGTTCTTGATGTAATCGGCGTGACCGGGGCAGTCGACGTGGGAGTAGTGCCTGTTCTCGGTGGCGTACTCGATGTGCGAGGTGGAGATGGTGATACCACGCTTCCTCTCCTCGGGGGCCCTGTCAATGGAACCATAGTCGAGGAAGTTGGCGAAGCCCTTTTCGGCTTGCCTCTTGGTGATGGCGGCAGAGAGAGTGGTCTAGTTGAAAGATCTGTTAGAGGGGAGAAACTTCTTCCGAGTGTTTAAAAGGGGGGTGGGTCAGCAGGTATGGGACGATTTTATAGCTCCTCCTTGTTTGTCTTTTGCTCTACTTTACCTTTCCGTGATCGACGTGGCCAATGGTACCAATGTTGACGTGAGGCTTGTCACGCGTGAATTCAGCGTAGCCACGAGCAAAGTTCATCATGCCCACAACATTCTGCCTCTTGACAGCGAACTGGAGAGGGTTGGTGGCGTGGCCGGCTCGGAGCGACGAGCGCGCCGTCCTCAAGAGGGCGATGGATCTGAAGGAAGCGGACATTGTGGCGGGATTTTAAAATAAAGACAGAAGAAGAAGAAGAAGAAAAGAAAAAGAAGCTTCACAATTACAAAACGGACGGCAGGAAGGAAAAAATGAGAAAAGGGGGAAGAGAGATGGAGGTGAGGATATAGTACACAGCAGCTGTCTCTATCTGCTCGGGTATGGAGATGGATGGGGTGGTGGGTGGATTTTGGATGGAAGAACGTGTCGGCCGACTTTTTTTCTTTTTTCAATGGATCCGGTCCAATTCAAACGCCAAATTTTTCATTCGCTGGGAGGAAGAACCGGAATTGGCGCCACCAGGAGGGATTGTGGCTAGTGTTGCCACCATCATGATCACGTGGATGATCTTGTGATTTGAGGCTGAGGACGGTCGGTTTGTCGGTTCCGACGTCGCTTTCCGATGTCACAGTACTTCGTCGCTCAGGACGAATTTGAGGCAGTTGCTCAGATATATAAAAGGGCAAAAAACATCTATCGAGAAGGACATATTAGAACAACTTCCCGGCGCAGAGCAAGATGCAATCTCAGAGCCAACCACCGATATCGGCTACAATGTCCACGGTAAGGGTTCAGGTGTAGAAAAAATTCTCGAAACAGAATTGGGTTCTTTAAATAATGAACTACTGGGAGAGACGGACTATATAGACTTCAATCAGAGCTCTCTGCTCCACGAACTAGACATCCTGAAGTATACGCAACAGCTGCGCTAGAGTCCGACCCAGCAAGCCGATTAGAAATACGAGCATGTGGCAAGTCGAAAGGTGGTGAGGAGTTTAGTGTTTACATGCACATGCACTGACTTCGATGTGTATGTGTGCAACGTGTGTGGGGGGGGGCCAAATTCCCACTGGCGAGAAAAACAGGCGAAAAAAAAAAAAAAAA